>CAAKHF010024071.1:534244-555411 GCA_901007745.1 Hippocampus kuda | reverse complement strand
TGGTCTTTTTTTTTTTTTTTTTGGGTGGTTGGGGTTTTTTTTGCCCCACTTAAAGATCGAGGCAAAAATCATTTATTGAATTGAATTGAATACAACTTTATTGTCAAATGAGCTGTATGTATGTGTCACATACAGCACAGATGAAATTTCTTCCCTCTCAACATAAAACAAGAGGAGCCGCTGCGGGTTTCTGCGCCGCCATCAAAAGAAAAGTTAACAAAAAGTGACAAAATAATACAAGACAACACATGAGACACAGACAATCGTGCAATCTTAACCACTTTTCTGCATACACTTTGTTTTCTGAAACAGTTAATCGATGAAAGAGGAGCGAATCCGTGTCCTTTTCACCAGTGGACCAGACATCATAGAAAATTGATTTGGAACAAACAACTCATTTGGTTTGTTGCGCAAAAATGTCATTAGTTGATATTTGAACATTCTTCCATCCTAAATAGCTGTGATGGCACCCTCCCCAACGCCCCCAAAAATCGATATTTTGTAGTTTTTCATCATGCAAATTATGTTGACGGTCCTTTTGACTTTTTTGCTCTCGCCACCAAGGAAGTTAACTGGAGCCATTTCATTTTTTTTTTTTTTTGTGTTACCTCCACCAAGGAGTTTCCATTCCATGTAAATAATGCGCGTGACCATACGCAACATTTATTTCTTAGCGAGATGGAGCGCTTGGTTGGCCCTTTGCAAATGCTTGTTTGTTTTTGCAGCGTTCGACGGCGCTGCCTGGAGGAGCAGAGGCGGCGGCGGCAGCGAGCCACCAGGAAGATCAGCACCTTCATCGGCACCTTCATGCTCTGCTTCGCTCCCTACGTCATCACAAGGTGAGCGACAACACTTTTGGGAGAGCCCCTCGTCTGTTCCCCCGGCACTCGGCAGCGTGAAAGAACGCACGTAAACAAGTCCCGCTCAGTGAGCGAGCGCGTCACTTGGCGAGTGGGCACGTGATTATTTTCGAAGCGGGACGTGCTTGCGATCAGTCTTGCGTCTGCCGCCTGCAGGATCGTGGAGTTGTTCCCGGCGGTGCCCATCAGCCCCCACTGGGGGGCGCTGTCCAAGTGCTTGGCGTACAGCAAGGCGGCTTGCGACCCCTTCGTCTACTCGCTCCTGCGCCACCAGTACCGCAAGACCTGCGGCGACATCGCCGAGCGGCTGCTCAAACGCTGCCGCTCCTCCAACGAGTCGGGACCGGGACCGGAGGGCCGAGGCGCCGCCTTACCCGGGGCGCAATGACCCCCGGTTGCGTCCGGCCGCGGTTGACGGAGGACCGCCGTGGATGAAGTTCCCAAGAGCCTCATGGAGTCCAGGGTAGCTATACTGCATCTTGCGACGGAGCACTGGACGCTCCCGAGCAGGTCCCTTGATTGGACTGGAGTGCATCTTAATCCAGATGATTTCAGGTAGCGACAAGGATTTTTCTTCCTCTATAAGTGGATGGAAAAATGTCAAATCTGATTTTTTATTTATTTTTTCTGCTTCCACTGATTGTGCTTTGTGACGGGCTGATTGGATCCGTTCTGGGCCCTCAGGGAGACGACTCGAGGCTCTTCTTAAAAAAAATGCATTTCTTTGTTTGTTGATTGATTTATCAATCTTCTCAAGAAGGACGAACCGCGAGAACAATTGAATTTGCGATGTAGAGATTTCTCGACCGACAGTGTTGCAGAGCGACGTTTGTCCGCTTCCTGCCCTGTTCGTTATTGTTGACAAACGGCGAGTCGCGTCTTCACAGAGATGAGTGAGTGTCAAAGGGCACGATGGCAAATTTGCTGTCTCGGAAGTGTGGGTCCAACTTCAGTCGCCCAAAAAGCTGGTGAAGGTCGTTGTCGTGAGAAAGAAAAGCTCAATAAAAAGCAATTCCTTTTCCGACTTAATCGTGTGAAAGAGTTGTTGATTTTTTTTTTTTTTTCTCTTTTGCAACGAAGGAAAATTTCACGCTGGCCAGCCGTCCCACGTGAGACGGTGGCTGCAATTCCTTTCCATCAAATGAACAAGGAACAAAACGAACTATTCGGCCAACGTTAGAAGAGTTGCTTTCTTCTCTTTCGTTTGCGAGGAAATGAAAAGCCAAATAGCATCTGAAGTGGAGTTTTGGAACTTTATTTCATGCGAAGCAACGCGCGTATCGCTTGCATTGCCTCTGTCGCGGTTTCCATAATTTAACGGGCCTTCTATGTACATACATGAGATGAGATCAGGCAGGCAATCCGTTGGCTCTTTTATTATTTCCAGAAAAGAGCAAAGCTTTCGGAAACGTGACGAGTATGTCCCATAACGTCGTTCCCTCGCTATATCACGGTTTAACATTGGCTTCTCGCTATACACAACGTCCGTGCTCATATTCGTTAGCCCGTCTATGGCGTTTGCTCTTCTTAGCATAAGTGAGCAGATTTTAGGTCAAAGAAATGATTTTGCTCTCCACAATGTTGAATTCTCTTTTGTTTGATGTGTCCGTTGGACAGTAAAAGTCACCTGGGACTGACAAACGGCTCGAAGTTCCAAACGTCGCGAGTTCTCGCCCACTTTTCCGGCCGCCCTTAAGTCCCCGATCGTCTGTCACGGGAGCGCCGGGCGTGCAGCGGCCTGACGGGCGCTTTGCCGCCGCCTCGCTTGTTGAATCGCTCCATGATCTCCCGGATGCGAGACAGGTTGGTGCGGCCCAGCGTGAAGTCGCAGCGGGTGGCCCCCATCTCGTAGCCCACTTCGCACTTCTTGCTCACCATGCCGTAGCCCTCGGCCCGCGCCGTCACGCGGTACTCGCCCGGGTTCAGCAGGCGCCAGTAGTCGCCGTCTGCGGCTGGAGCGCAACGATCACAAATGATCAAAGCGCTCGGGATCTTTGTTGCCGTTGGACGTGACGCGCGCAAGAGAAGGAGCCGAAGCAGGCGGCTGTGCCGACGTCAATGCGCACCAAATTCAATCTCGGTGTGAATGCTGCAGGCAGGAATTGATCTCCACAATGTGTCTCGTTTCCAGATATGAAATGCAGACTGACATTTGTTTTTTTTCCATGTGGCAATGTGCCCCAAAAAATGTGAAATAGGAAGTGGCTGCTTGCAAGTGTGTCGCCTTCAACGCGATGATTTCCAGAATAAAAATGGCTCATGTTTTTTTAGCGCATTCGGTGCTTTTGGCAGTGAAGGCCGCGTTTATTTCGAGTGGTGTGATGAACAAAAAAAAAAAAAAAAAAAAAAGTTGAGCAGCGCTTGCGTACCTGTGCGAATGTCGTGGCTGATGCCTTCCACGGCGATGGTGGCGTTTGCTATTCCGTTGCCTTGCAGGTCCCTCACCATGCCTTTGATCCCACGATGCACCTGTGGCGTGGACGCAACAAGAAGCGCCATTTGAGCTGCAGTATGTTTTTGTTTTTTTCTTCATGTTTTCTCTTTCCACACCTAGCTTCAAAGTCGGCGTTAGCGTGGGGGTGAGTTGGTGGTGCAGGAGGGGGCTCTCTATTTCACTAATAGGGCCACTTTCGGCCTCCTGGTACAAAGCTAAGATGGATCCCCTCGACATGGAATAAATGCTCAATCCGCCTTCCGTAAAGCCTTCCGCTTGAGCATTTCTTCGATATCCTTGATCGTCATCTTTGGTCCGTGTATTAGCATGCTCGTTGTCGTCACGAGCTGGACAACTACCCTCAAATGACCTCCAACGTGCCTCACAGCCAGGTGTGTTTGTCTTTATAGTTGTTTGTTCGCATGTGTGCATGTGTGTGTGTGTTTTGCCTGTTCCATGAAGACGAGAAGAGACTCGCGATTGTTCTCCCACTCCTCCGGCAGCTCGCTCTCGTGAGGGAATTTGTCACAGCCCACGTACATGGACAGCTCAAAGCAGTTGGTGTGTAAATAGCTGAAGTCGTTCATGCCTGCCAACACACACACACACACACACATTCTGAATGACGGGGTCATCCTTCCACGGACCAAAAGTATCGGGACACAGGTTGGCGACGTCCCTTTGGGCGGCTCGTGTCCCAATACTTTTGCGCATTTGGCTGTGGTGACTCACTTCCTGCCGCCGTATGCCAGGACGCGCCGTTGATGGTCCCGTCCTCCTTGGCGAAGTCCTCCCTGTGACACACCCGCCGATTGGCGGCCGTCATGAGGCGGTGGGTGGAGGCGTAGGCGAAGGACAGCCAGCGGAAGACGTGGTCGTCCGGCGTGGGCGTCTGCTCCCGGGTGGCGCCCTGCGAGCGGGTCTTGTCGTAAGGGAAGGTCACCACCAGCTCGCCCCCCTGGAGGTTGCCGCCCAGCACGAAGGGGACCTTCTCCATCCAGCCGATTAAAGCCCGCGTCTCCACGGCGACCTGCGGCGGGGGATGTGAAGGTGGGCTTTTAGGAAAGCATTCAGAGGGGGGATTTAACTGCAAAGTGTTGGGGGGGGGGCTTTCCTGGCATTTTTGATCCATATGACACTTTTTTTCCCATGAAGCAGCCTTCTGATGAGAGCACGATGATCCTGATGCCTCTGGGCCGGGATCCTCGCACCCCCCAAGTGCGTGACTCACACCAGACAACGTCGTGTCACTGCCAACGAGCTTTTTATCGACGCCTGGATTCTATTTCCGCTTGTCACTCTCAGACGACGCTGCTGCTCCTCCTGAAATAGACGCCACTTTGACGCCCACCTGCGTCTTTTTTTTTTTTTTTCCCCTCTTCTATTTGGAAATCCTCTCCGGGCTTGGATGCCCCCCTTGCTGCGAGATCGGCCAAACTGGAGGGAGGGGCTGACTCGGGACTCTTGAGTCATAAAGTAACGGATCTGAAGCTGAAGAGTCGTTGCTGGACCGAAACGCTGCAGAATGAATGTGAGACTGGGGATGGTTTTCGATTGGCGGCGCAATGTGGAAGAAAGAACTTGACGTCGGTCAAACGGATCTTGATGTGGGAGTTGAGTGGTGGGAAATGAGTTGCAAAGATGTCTGCAGTTGGAATGCTCTGAATCGATGGGTTGAATGAGGAAAACGTCTCCATCCGTTTCAGTCGGAGTTAATTGGATGGAAAATGTGCCCGTTGAAAGGGAAGGCCCCGTTTTTGGAAGCAAAAACGTTTTCAGTTGGCTGCATCCGCTGTCGTTGAGAACTGGCCGAACGGTGCAAGTTCACATTGTGTGCGAATGCTCTTGAGCAAACTCGACGAAACCACCATAAAGAAATGGCTGGAGGAAGCGGCCAGTGGAAGCCGGACTCACCGAGGCGTTTTGGGATCGGTACCACTCGGGAACGGGCACGTAGTGGTTGACCATCCGGCGAGGGATCCACTTTTTGGCCTCGGCCTCCCACAAGATGGAGTTGAGGTCGGGGAAGTTGTGGTGGATGTCGATGCCGTCGTTGCTCCAGCGGCCCAGAGACCACCCGCTCAGCTCGGAGCCCTCCGGTTTCATGGGGGCAACGACAAAAGGCTTGGCGTGACTCTCGGCCGCATGGAAAAAGAACCAACCACTTATTTCATGAGATGAAATGAAGAAATGCATTTTCATTTGTGATTTAGAACCCCCTCTTCTCCACTAGTGCAGCGGCCAGCGCGGCGGACCTACCGCTTCAAAGGCTTTCTCGTACCCATCGGGGTTGACGGACGGCAGCAGGTGGATGCGGGTCTCGTCCACCAGGCGTCGGACCCGCTGGTTGCCCGACAGGTACTCCAGACACATGAACTGCATCAGCAGGAGGAGCAGCTCGCGACCCAGCACCTCGTTGCCGTGGGAACCGGCCGTGTAGCGGAACTCCGGCTCACCTGGAGAGGAAAAAAAAAACGACGGCAGAGACGTAAGTAAGTCTCGGGTCTTAACCTCAAGTTGCAAGTTCCAACTGGCGTTTCCTTGACTTTTTTTTCCCTCTCTCCATTTTGCTCGCTAGCTGCAGCCTGCAGCTTTTGTGGTGGCACCGACTGGAGGGCCCTTGGAGCAGCTCGGGAAACAGGTGCAAACAAACTCACCCGCTTCGTGCTCCCCCGGGTTGTCGGAAATCTCGATGGCGTACAGTTTGAGGCCGCCGTGGCTTTTGCCGATGTTGTAGATGCGAGTGATGTTGGGGCACATTTCGTTCACCACCTTCATCAGCTGTGCGGCCACAAAATAAAAAAAAAAAGCCCAAACCGTCACGTTGAATGAAAGCGGGAGATGACAACTCATCGGCTGAAATCTGATTGGATTAAAAAAAAAAAAAAAAAAAACTGCAATCAATGCAGCCAAGAGAAATGTTCTCAAATAAAGAGAATAGACCGTTTCGAGTGCTCGCATTTCATTTGGCAAGTATTTGAATTTTGCCCTGCACAAGAGGCCTTGCTGGCCCTGACCCCCACCACTTTTTTGTCCCTCTTTTTCCCTTGAAGGACCTTCATGTCGAAGCGCCAGAGCACATTCTTATTCTGCCTGCTCAGCAAAAGACGGCATGTCTCATCTTTTACTCCGGCGCGGGGGTGCTCTCCATTGGAGAAGCCACAATGGGCCCGATCGAGCGCATTATGCACAAGCGGCAAGGTTGGCGGCCAGGCGCGCTATCAGCTACCTGCACGCTCAAAAGAAATGTCAAAGGGGGCTGGGCGGGGAAGAGGAGGTGGAAAGGCTGCGATGGTGGGGGGGGGGTGTTTAAAAATAGTGCCTGCTTTCTTTTGCCAGGGCCTCCCCTTGAAGCCGCACATTGAAGAAGGACGCGGTCCATTTAGCTGCCCTTTGATGGCTTCCGCTGGAGTGTTTCAAGGCGCCACATCAAAAATGGAAAAAAAAAAGGCGAGGAGGTAACTGGCAGCAAACCGTCGTCGTACACGACAGCCGTTGGGGACGCTGTGAGCACCTCAGGCGCACTTGTGTTTCTCAATCACTCGGATTGTGTATGCACGGTGACCTACGCAGCTGTTGTCCACTTTCAAGTGCTGGATTCAAAGTGTCAAGCGGATTTAAAAAAAATAAATAAATCATTTTGGAGGTCAGCAACGGTTGAACAGGACGTTTACAATACGGGTGGCGTACCCGAGCAGTGAGAGAGGGCATTTCTAAATGATTACGCGTGGATTTTGTTTTTGGGGGGGCGGGGGGGGGTCGCACATCACCGAACGGAGGCCGTTGTCATCCTTTGGAAAAAGCAGTTCACGAGAAGTACACAGAATGAAGTCAAATGAGAAGAAACGTCATCTTTGAGCACTTCAGGCGTGATCGTGCGGGTCTTCGTCATCCTACGACGAGAGCTGAAACAAGCGGACGTCGTGCCGCCAAGCCACTGACCTGCCGCATCTCCTTGTAACTGTGAAGCGTGAAGTCCAACTCGTCGGTGGTTATGACCTCGTTGCGCCGGCGGTAATAATTATTTGGGTCTGTGGGGGGTCCCAAGAAAATGGCCGTTGAAAAGCCGGCGAGCGACGGGCCTCCGGCGACGCGTCGTACGGCGATGGCGGTTGACCTGGCAAGGGGCATCCGAGAATCTCGGCCCTCATGCAGATGCTGCCTTTGCTGAACCACGACTGAGGGTTGACTCGGATGTAGCGAGCCACCAGCGCAGTGGGGAAAATGTTGCGCACCGGGATCTCCTTTTCTCGGTTTCCTCTGAAGACCTACCGAGGCAAACGACATGCTGCGTCAGGACACGTTCGGCGCCTTCAGTCCCTCGCAAATCGGGGGCCGGCGAAGCCTTTTCATGGCGGCTGCTCAACGCGCGCTCCTCACCATGTCCTCCGTGCCGTTCTTCACCGTCACCCACGTGTGACTGTCGTTGCTCACCATGACTTTGTAGGACGTCACCCAGTCGCTCCTGTTCAACAACACCGAGCGCACGCTCGTTTCAAAGCGCGACGCAGTCAAACGTGGACAAATTCAGAGCACGGAGAACCCGACGTCCCGCCGTGCCTCCCATCGGAATGCTGTCGTCAATTCCTGCGGATTCCCGCGCGCCCCGCGATCAAGAATTCCCGGCTCGGCTAACCAAGGCGCTAGCTCGGACAGCTACGCGGAGCGCAGAGCTAATTGCGCGGGAGATTTGAGAACAGTAGAAATAGTGGCGCTAAGCACGTATTTGTCTTTGTTGTGATCTTGCAGGGGGCGCCGTTCCGGGATTGTTGCCGCCTGCGTCACGGCAGCCGTGGCAGACGCAGACGCAGATGATGTTAGTCTGGTACGTCTTCGAAAAGCCCCCACCCCCCTTCCCCCCCACCCACGCACACCTTCAAAGCAAGCACGCGCTAGCGGACACGTTTGATCCTGGCGGCGTGACCGTCTGCGGCTCGGCGTGCGTGCGTACTCACGACCAGTGGGAGCTGCGGCCTTGTGTGATGACCCCCGTGAACTTGGTCAGCCTCCTGGCGTCCACCTCCAGCCACTGCAGCGGGTCGTCCCTGCCGGCGCACCAGGCCCCGTCGTAGAGGTCGTCCTCGTAGAGGCCGGCCTGCGGCGCGCAGCGCGGCCCGGCTTTAGTCCAGATGGCTCGCCGTTTCAAGCGACGCTAACATCTCAGAACGCGTTTTAGCCCTCGTCCTTGCTTTGAGCCCGTCTGAAAGGCCGCAGCTCTCACGTCTTTCTTTTCTTTCTGCCGCAAGCCTCACCTGAATGTTGAGACGACCTCTGTGCGCGCCCAGGCCGTAGCGTTTGGTGGTGGAGGCGTGGAGCTGGAAGTCGTCGATCTTCAACGTCTCCAGTCCCATGGGAGGGCACTCTGGGTAAAGTAGCACGAGCGAGACGCGCACGCATGGACACGGGACAGAAACGGGCCCGTTTGTTTTGTTGTTTTCGCGAGTGCCCAACGAGTCGGGCGCGGGGCAGGCAGCGCGCTGGATGCACTTGGTTCGGAAAACTCGAGCCACAATGAGACATCCGAGAGGGAGGAAAAAAAAAGAAAAACCTGCACATCACGCAGGAATGTTTTCATTTTGCAGCTGGAAGTGAAGTTTGGAGCGGACGTCGGCCATGAAGTGCTTGCAGAGGCGACGAGAAAGGCAGAAAGAAGTGAAAGATCGGATGGGCTTTGAGGCACCAGAATGCCCGTGAACGCTTTTTTTCCTCCCCCCTCGGATCTCTCTGTGCTTTACCCGCTCAAGAGTGACGTAACATCTGAGAAGATGGTTTGTGCGTGCAGCCAAGCAAAGAAAAGACTGTTGTTGGGTTCTTTTTTCCCCCTTCACGGCGTCTCCCATTTTGGCTTGAAGCAGCCATTTTAGTATCGAGGGATTTTCTCCTTTGTTCTCGGGACATGCTTGGAAATCGGGATTGGCCTCGGTGACCTCTGGAATCATTTCTTACCGCCTTTAAACGCTGTCGGCTGTCCGCCCCCTTGCGAGCTTCCGTTTGGGCTTTTGGGGGTTGCCTTCTTGTTGTTCTCCGCTTTTTTGTTGGACGATTTGTCTAAGGGAAAAAAATGCAGATTGGCACGTGAGCAGATTTGCTTTGGCTTTCATCTTCGCTTGAACGTTTGAAGGACCGAATTCTGGCGGTGAGAAAGGAAATGCTTGCGATGGCCTGAAAGTGCTTGAGCCCCGAGACTGACCAGAGGGTCTCGTCCCATCGCCCATCCATCAAACGAGAGGCACGACTGGGCCGGGGAGTCGCATTCCACTGAAGATGGAATGAGGGGAACATTTTTCTTCCCCCCCCCCCCACCCCCTCCTTTCATTCAGCCAAACGTCAAGAGCGCACTCATGTGATAGCAATCCGTCGCACATCTGAAAGTGTTTATCCTCCGACTCACGCGCGGAGGAACGCATCAGGTCATCGGCGGCAGCCGCAAAAGCGCGTTCAGAAAGCGAAGCTTGGCAGCTTCCAGATGCATGGAGGCCATACCGTTCTTGGATTGACGTGTCTGAGGGGGGGGGGGGGGGGACGGTCCGCGGGGTAAGACCGTTGGCAGGAAATGTTTGCATTCAAGTGTCCGAGCATCTGCAATCCGGACATTGACCGGGTTGGAAGGAAGAAGCAGACGAGCGGGTGGCACGGCAGGTCAGGTTGTGCGCGCAGGCGCTCTTCATTTCCCGCCGGAGCTCTTTGCGCTAGCGCGTGTCGCGGCGTGCCGGAAGAGAAGCTCTTCAAAGCCGCCTCCTTGCAGTCGCAGTCATTTCAACAGAAGCCCGAGTCGACTTGGCTACGCTATCGTTGCCTCCGTTTTGGCGGAGAAGCCGCAGCGTTGGCCGCTGCGCAGAAACCGCACGGCTCTGATGGACGCGCGCGCAGCGGAGTGCGGCGGCCGCCGACCTTTTCCCAGCTCATCTGTCTGACTTCATCAAGTAGGACCGATGAGAGAGAGAACTGGTGCCAAAAGCGATTTGCCATCCCCATTTTGGATTTTACGTCAACTGCTGACAGTTGACGAGTCCCGCTGCTGCCGATATGAAATTGAATGGAACTGTTCACCGTGGCCGCGGGAGCCTCCTTCTGAAGCCCAAACCAACTCTCTGAAACCTGACCCCAACCGTGGACCCCAGAGGTGAACTCAAGTCCAAACTCTCCAACCCCGACCCGAGCTCGAACTACAACCATGACCTTGGGCCCACCATCGCCCCTCGAGGTAGCCTCATGTTGATCCCTCCACCCGGAAGCCTCGTCCGGCCACCCGCTTCGAAGCCGAAGCGCTTCAACACCGCCGACGACTCGGCATCAACAACAAGCGGAGGTTCAGTATCTTGCTGGAGAACACCTCAACGTGGTCCTCGGGATTGAAGCCGTGACCTCTGGGTGAGGAGACAAGCGCTCTCCCAACTGAGCCATGCCACAAAACTCAGCCTGACCCTGAAGCCCCCCCCCACCCCTCCCCCGTCACACCGCCTCCAACTCCGGCAAACAGACAAAGTTGGTCTGCGAAATGGCAGCACGCCGAGCACGGGGCGCGTTTTTCACCTACCCGCCTGCCTGCCGGCCTCTCCCCCCTTGCCTTTGGCCGCTTTCTTGCCGTATTGTCCGGGCGCCTGGTCGGGCCCCTGCGGCATCTGGACGCGGGCGTACTGCTCCCTCGTCAGCAGCTCCTGCATGTAGTAGTCCTCGTCTTCACCGGCTGAACCCGCGCTGAGGTCGGCCAGCCCTGCCAGGAGTCCCAGCAGAGCCACGGGGAAGAGGAGGCCCGGACGCTGAGCCCACATCACGCCACCCAGGAGGGGAGGGCGGCCGGGCAGGCGGGCGGGCGTGGTGGGAGGGTGAATCTCCACTCGAAGGTCCTGCTGGTGACTCCCGAGGAGCCTCCTGTCTCTGCTTGTTGTTGTTGTTGTTGTTGAGCAACCTCCAACTGGGCCTGAAAGTTGCTTCCAAAAGCCGCTGCGTCCCGGCTACCTGAAAAGCCCCGACACACCCGACACCGATTGGAGATCCTTCCCGAGTTGGGCTGCTGCTGCTGCTGCTCGTGCCGCTGCCCCATCCAATGCTTTCTCTTCAGCGCAGTTCACAAAGTTCTCCCGGCTTTCCGAGTCGCTGAGGAGAGCGGCGGAGCCAGAGGGTCCATGGATGCCTCAGCCTGTGAAAAATGCAGAGAGGGAGGGAGCGGCGCAAAAGGGAGAAGAAGCAGGGGAAGAGCTTTGACTTTGGACGCTGGCAGGTGACTCCAAAAGAAGGCTTTTGTGTGTGCATGCGCGTGCGTTTCTCCCCAGGCGGGCCACACACACACACACACACACACACGCCTGGGAAGTGTTCAAGAGCCGCTTTTCCTCTCCCATCTCCTCCCACTCTGTCTGCACGAAGCCTGGGAATGTTTCCTCTCTCTCCTTTTGGGAAGTCAAGCACCTGATAAGCTGGGAAAACAAAACAAGTTTTGCATCCCTCCAAATTGTTGTCTGCCGAGCATTTATCTGGACGCGGAAGGAACGTCCCTCCTCGGGCGTAGAGGAGCTTGCGAGGAGCTTGCGAGGATCTGCGTGCAGCGTCGGCGGCCCTAATGGGTGTCGCTTTTGACACTTGATCAAGCTGAGACAAGACCAACTCGCCCAAGTCAAAGAGCTCGCAACTCACGTTCAATTAAATGCGCTGCTTCGTTGCACCTAACTGGTGCGGAATGATTTGTAAAAGTAAGGGGGGAGGGGGGGGGCGAAACCCCAATCCATCTGAAAGTCGAAGATGATCAAGCACCGGCACACGTGTTGGCTCACTGAAGTCTCAATCGGGCCGCGCTGATCCACATGCCAGACGTCGGGCGACGAAGAAACCAAAAAGAACGAGAAGGCCATCAAGTGCATCATCTGATTTCTGTGGCCGATTTCCGGTCTTTTTCATCAAAGTGCAAGTGCAAGCAAAGAATTGGGTGCACACGAAGCCGTCACTTCCCGACGATGTGATCCCGTGCCTCCTTCCAGGTTTGGCCGAAGCGAGGTCAACATTCCGAGGACTTCCTTTCATCGGGGATGAGCGTGCATCATGTTCCAATTTATTTCCAATATCAAGCTTCAAGTGGGAGACACGTGGCCTCCTGCTGTTATTTGTTTCAACAATGCAGAGAAACAAGCACCCCCTTCATGTCTTATTTCTTTCTTCTCTGGCACACCCCCAAAGTGCACGCTTGTTCTCACAAATATATTTGCAATGACTCTGATTTCTTTTCCATGATTGTTCTGTTTTTTGGGCAGCGCTTTGGTTTTCATGTTGGTTACGCCACTCGTATAAATTCAGGTACTTTTGCTCCCATGTGTGTCGAAGATATAAAACCGTGTGAAACTTGGTTGCCAGGGTTTTTTTTAATATTTTTTTTTTTAGGATGCCCCCACTGAGAAGGCCCAACCAAACTATCTGTTGACTTCTCCATCACACGCTTGGACTTGATTCATCTGGACACCGTCGCTGCAGTAACGGCGTCCGTCAATGGCCGCCCACGCCCCCGCCGCACCCCTCTTCCCCCCCCCTCTTCCAACACCTGCTTTTGTAATCGCGTGTCCGCATTGGCGCCGTGCGCTTGGACTGCGTTTCAAAAAGAAAGAAGGGAAACAGATGTCCGATCCTAAAGATGCGCGTAAATGCAGAGACAGTGGAATGCGTCGTGTTCCACCGCTATATCGTGGATTGTTGTACGACCTACAAACAGTCGGACGTCCAGATTTGCATCATGGATGCAAAGAGGAGGCGGTCAAGGCCCCCCCCAACTAAGACTGCAGTTGCTAACATAAAGAGTCATTCTTCCCACAGAGCGGAGACAAATCGGTTTACTGTGAGCATTGTGGAATGCTCTGCTCCGACAGATGTGTGTTGCGGCACCAACAGATGTTTGAAGGCTTAAAATTCCCACCGCATCCACGCTCGATTTTGGTGATCCTGTCTGATTTGTCACACTCTTTGTTAGCATGAGCGCAACTGGATGAGAAGCAACGATATCAATCGGTGAACTCGTTGAGCGTGAATGTTTGTATTCGTTGAATGGATTCCAACCGTTTACGGCCGCTGACACGCACACACCGACCGGCCTTTCAGGACTGTACGTATCCAAGATGCATAAAAACGACATCACATGTTTGGCACTGACTGCTTTTAATACAACGCACATGTGTCAAAACCCAGACAGACATGCCGCTTATTAAAAACCGAGTTTGCATAAAACGTGCAATGAATAAAGGCTGAATGAGGCCTTCTGCAAGTGTTATCCAATTCTCGTTTACTTTTCATGAGTTGCCAGCATTCCTCACTTGCTTTGTCATCGCAAAGGCAACCTCGTGTATGGGACTTTGCGAATTGTCCTTTTTTTTTTCCGCCTGTACATTACCATCGTGTATGTGTGTGTGTGAAAGCAGTGTCAGAAAAGCCGACTAGAAGAGCTGAGTTTGATTCGGGGTTGACTCTCGAGGCACTCTCAGCGGTGGCCGTTTTGCGCTGACTCCCATTGAACATGAATTGGAATGTGATCAGTTGATTGTGAATCCGCAATTGGAAGAGGGTGTGCGCACATGTGCAACCGCATGATCCCAGTTGTTTATTTTGACTTCAGCTCTCAAAAAAGATGGAAAGCAACATTTGAATCGAATTGCATAAGAGGAGGTTTTGTAACGAGTTAGTTTGGTCTCCTCTTTAGGGAACATGACAGAAAATCTGGCATTTGAACGGGGGTGTGTAGACTTTTTTTTGCTTTTTTTAAAACCAGCAGTGTAATTCTGCCTCACAGCAAACCGCAACCACAACAATGCGCCGAGCATCCATGTTTCCACGATGAAGAAAAGGACCGCTGCGAGGTTGTCATGCAAACGGAGGCCCGCTGAGTGATATTCACGCCAGGATCCAGCGTGATCTTTGCTCTGGTGTTCCGTCACCCTCCCACTTGTGCCTCCGTGGCATTTCAGAAGCTCGGCCTCCGCATGCATCCGGCCCGGTGGCTCCAAAATCAAAGTCCTCCCCTCCACCCCCAAGGGGAGCGCTATTCATATTCCCAGCTCCCCCCGTACAAAGTCTCTGCTGGTCTGATGGCTAAGATGAGGTTAAAGCCCAGCGGCGGCAAATTCGATTGTCGTTTTAACAACCGACATTTGACTCCAGCCACACAAATAGTATTGGTCCAGATTCATGTCCGTCGCTGCATGATGAGAAAAGATATCGTCAGAGCGTTCATGAGTTCCAAGGCATAAAAGTCGTCCACGTCGCAAAATATGCAAACAATTTGGATTTAAGATGTGGACGTTTTTCCCAGGCCTCCTGACCCAGAAATCTCTCGTAGACACTTTGAAGGCAGGGGGAGACTTTGTGACAGATGCAGACCAGACAAAATGACTTTTTTTTTCGGGGGGAGGGGGTACATTTCTGGGACCCGGGTCGGCTTCCCTGAGCTCCAGGCCGAAAAAGTGGCCACACCTCTACTTGTAGTAATTAGACACAAACCTGATCCGAATGAAATGAAACCATTATTAGTTTTAAACACACTGTTGCTACTCGAGTATTTACTTCTTATGTCCACGCTATCAAGTACTCTGCAGTAACTGGATTGGAATATTTTCTTGCCATGTATTGCCACCTGGTGGCAAAAGAATAAACAATAAAATAGGAGGCTAACAAATAAGTAGCTCGTTTTTGTACAAACCGAATTAATAGAAATAGTTATAATGATAATGGCCTTATACTGTATGCATTTTTGCTTTACCCAGCATAAATATACTGTTGGATTGGAACGTTTTCCATTTTCTATTCATGTATTGCTACCCAGTGGTGAAAAAAAGGGTGGGGCTGAAGCTAAAGGTCTTTGTTTTAAGGCTGTTGAACCTGTTATGGTAGTACATAAGACAAAGGTGTTTATTTCTCTGGCAATGGAGTTCGCCCGTTGTAATAAAGAGATGAACGTTCAACTTTTCTGTACGATGCGATTGTTTGATGGGCAGGGGTTGAGGGTGGCATTGAGATGATTTGTAATTAAATTCTAATGAACTGGTTTAATTTTGGTACTATTTTCATTGATTGATATTACTTTGACGACTTTTACAGCACTTCATTTGATGACATAAAATCAGGAGCGACCGATTTGCAATGCCCAAATTCACCAGTTGGAGACAGTAGCGTACAGTGGGCGCACAATGCGGGTAAATAGAGTCGACGCAAAGGAAGAAATTACACAAGGCGGAAGTGCAGCGTTATTGTTGTGGCTGTCAACACTTGGCTGACGTCAAGAGACGGATAAAACGACAAAAACTGTTGCCACCGATGACTGACATGGCCGTTGTTGAATTTTGACCGTGCTTCCTTTACTGGTAAGACCTTTGGCGCGTTGATAGTTTGATGTCGGGTGAACTTTTCGTGTCAGACGACAGGTAGTAGGGCTGCTAACAGGATTTAGCCTCGCGGCTGTTTGACGCCGTTGTTTAGACACGGCCTGGACTGAACACAGGGTAAATACCAGACAGGTTCACTATGTAAATGCCTTTATTTGGTCACGTTTGTGTTTTTGTATGACCGGAATGCTATTTCTACGCAGCAGTAGTCGAAGCGTCCTTTCCAAAAAGATTGAGGGAAAAAATTTGCTTACACTAAGGCGGAAGAACAACACTTTGGAGAAACCTGGGCCTTCGTTAATGCGCTCGGGTTATGTGTGCAGTCTGAATTACTCGTACACAAAGTAAAACTTTTAACCTTGAAGAAAATGATCATGTCAGACATTCTGTGAAAAACAATAACCCCCCCTCCCCAATCAGTGTTAAACAATTCAAAATCGTCAATTTGTTTAAAAACGACTTCACATTTCAAATAATGTAGTGCACAGCAATTCGACATCTTGGGGGGAGGGGGGGGGATCTGACATTTAAATTCAAACTTCAAAACTGGAAATACTTTTTGATAAACATCCAGGTAACCAGCAAGAAGCAACTCGGTCCACAAGTCATCCAAATTCCAACCAATTAAGTTGTGCTCAGCTCGTCATGTGAACCATAGCTTTCTGGCACCCAAAGGTCAATTTACATGGATCCCCCCCCCCAACTGTTCAATGCAATGTTCTGTACATATTTTATTTTTGAAGAAAGGAGTGTTTTTGTTGTCATGATTGGTAGAAATCCAAACTCAGATGACACGGATAGAATTTAGTTGGCCCTCAGTAGATGAGTTTTTCAAACTAGGAGCTGTAAATCTAAGTATAAATCTTTCTACATTTATTTCTGTTGTTTTTCCTCCTGCGTGTAAAAGGTGCTGCAGCTTCTGGTGTCTGATCGACGACTTTTGCCCACCACCGGTGCCTGAGTGGCCAGTCTGGTTTCATCGAAGCCCGGGGCCACCCCATCCGTAAACAGCCTCATCCATCGGTGTCAATGGCGGGACGCGGCGGTGGCGGCGCGAGCAGGCCCAACGGCGCAGCGGCGGCGGCCAGTAAGAGCTTCCAGTTCAAGCTGGTGCTGCTGGGCGAGTCGGCGGTGGGCAAGTCCAGCCTGGTGCTGCGCTTTGTCAAAGGCCAATTCCACGAATTCCAGGAGAGCACCATCGGAGGTAAGATCCCAAGTGCTTTCTTTTTGTGGGGTGTCCAGATCAGGGTCATAATCATTTGGGATTTTACATTTTAGGGAATTCTGTTTCTGGTTTAAATGTAGTTCATTTTCATTTGTTTTTAGAGTGACTTTGCTAGTTTTTAAGTCTTTTTGTTCACAAAACAATCAATTGTTAAAATAATCAATTAATTTGGTCATCGATTTAGGTTAACTAACTGTGCTCGGGCTAAGGCTACATTACAGATCAACCAAGTTCCTATGATAGCCAGACATTTTTTGCATAGATCTGACATGAAATAGGATTTGATATTGTTCACACGGTGACGTGTGCACTTTGTTCTCCTAGCGGCCTTCCTGACTCAGACGGTCAGCCTGGACGACGTCACGGTCAAGTTTGAGATCTGGGACACGGCTGGCCAGGAGCGCTACCACAGCCTGGCGCCCATGTACTACCGAGGCGCTCAGGCCGCCATCGTGGTCTACGATATCACCAACACCGTGAGTCGCACTTGCCGCGTTGTTTCAGTTCACCTCAGTTGTTGTTTTGTTTTGTTTTGTTTTTTAATTAGTTTGATGACTCACAGAATTTTACTCTGCCAAATATCGTAATCGGCCCCAAGAAATCAATTTCGGTTTCCTCAGGACACGTTTGTGCGCGCAAAAAACTGGGTGAAGGAGTTGCAAAGACAAGCCAACCCCAACATTGTGATCGCTCTGGCCGGCAACAAGGCGGACATTGCAGACAAGAGAGCGGTGGAGCATCAGGTATGAGGAGGGAGGGGCCGTTCATCCGAGCATCTGCCGCTTTCGCCTTCCCTTCAGTTGACACCGACAACGTTTTGTCTTCAGGAGGCACAAGAATACGCTGATGAAAACGGGCTCCTCTTCATGGAAACATCAGCCAAGACCGCTCTCAATGTCAACGATATGTTTATGGCTATTGGTAAGCGTTTTGTTTCTGTCATAAGGGGGAGGAGAGGCCTTGAATCTGTGCTCGCAGCGGGGCATGGAGACTGAACAAAAGTTTGCAAATAAGATGACGACAAAGCACGAAAAGCAGAGGAACATAAAGCATCGACACCGAGCCGGTAACCGGGAGGCAATCATGAATCCATGTTACATCGTCAACTCGTGTTGAATTATTCTTCCACTGCTCTCCTTTTTGCTGTTACTGCTGCTTCAGAAGAATTCATTCATAGTTTTACTTCCGCAACCAAACGTGCAAGTTGGCGAATGGCGAGTGTTGCGCCGTTATTTTTGTTGGCAAACCGCTGTTTTCTGCACTTTTTTTGTAAACGGCATCTCCTTTTATCCGCTCAGCCAACAAGCTACCAAAGAACGATCCCCAGGCAGGCGGCGGCCAAGCGGGCCGGACCGGCGCCGGAGTGAATCTGCACGACACGGCCTCTCAGAGCCGCAGCGGCCGGTGCTGTAGCGGCGCCGGCGGTGGCGGCGGCAACTAGAGCCTGGGTGAGGACAACACTTCAGAAAAGTAACACTGGAGGACAGGCACAGCCCCTCCCCCCCTACTCTTTCCCCTCCTCCTTCTCCTCTGCTCTAAAACTGAAATATTGAGATGAGATCTGGAACCTTTTTTTTTTTTTTTAAAGACAAGAATCACAAGCTAAGTGGGCTGATCACTTCTGACTGGTCTCCTTCTTCCATCTATCTACCTCCCTCTTCATCATCATCACTTCCTGTTTCAAAACTGTCTTGAATGATTTTTTATTTTATTATTTTTTTGGGGGTGGATAGCTATTTTGTGTGTATATGTATGTTTATGTGTATATAAAAACACAGTATATCTATATTTATATACACACATGAATACTCTATATATGATATCATGTATACATATCGTGTCCTAGCTTCCATTGCCTTCCCTCTTTAGCAATCACCAGAAAAATAGACATTTTGTTTCCACGGAGAGTTAGTCTCATGAAGGTTGACGGCATCGTCATTGATTTGAGGATGGTGGAAATAAGGCGTGCACATGAAATATAATAAAGCTCATGCAAGATCATTTATTTGGGGTTGTTCTTTTTCTCCTGCTATGTCAGGAGTGGGTATAACAAGTCAACACACTCCTGTTCAAATGCTCCGATTTTGTGACGTGGCAAAAATAGGACCAAGATAAATCATTTTAAGACCATTTCCACCGATTTCTTCCGGCAGAAGAAATTTTATTTGTGCTGTATGTTACACATAGAGTACATTTGACAATAAGGTTTATCCAATCCAATCCAATTGTGGCCCGTAACCTGTGCAACTCAATTGTGCGCCACACTCATTTGCTAATTTTTAATTCCCCTTTTGAAAAGAAGTCTTTTTGGAATGACTCTTGAACCACTTTGGTTTGGATTGGATACAACTTTATTGTCAAATGTACTGTATGTGTAACGTACATAACAACATACATAACAAACATACACTTGAATCCATCGTTGACCACTAGGGGGCGCCATCTCATTGCAATCCGCGAGGTTTTGTAGCACTCTTCGAATAAATTGTGAGTAAAATGTTGCTTCCATGAGGTACTGAAAAATACATTTGTTTCAGGGAAACCGCGTATGGAATAAATCCAAGCAGCTTTATTTGTATTTAAATTATTGAAGACGATGTATTTTGTCAATGTTGATTATTATTGCCCCGGAATGTCAAATTCATGCTGATCACAGCAATATGCTGTGATTGAAATGTTTTTATTTTTTTATTTCTCTTGCATTTTGAATTCCACATAATTAAACCGTGTTTTGTGATGTGCGTTTATTTAAACTCAGCGTTATAGTTTATGACGATTTTGAATGATTGTAAAAAAAATAATAATAAGATCTTAGAATTGCATAATTTAAATACCTTCGAAATGCAGTGGCAAGTTGCTGTCCCAATCCTGATTGTGTTGACCAGTTTCATAAAAAGCCTGGAAATGCTTCACATGTCCATCACAAAAAGTCAAGTCGCGTCTCCATGGGAATGGGAATGCGAATGCGCCCCCCCCCCCTTCCACTGGACTGCAGTGGTTGTGATGATGCATCCTCATCATCACCCGCCTCCAAGATATTGCGGCCTTGCTGCCAAAGAGCAGGCGGCCCGCTCTGTTCACAGTAAATAATTTCTCATTTGCGGCGCTGTCAATCACCATGCGTCATGGAAGAGGAACTCATTTCATGCTTGGCCGGTGTGAATGGCAGCGGCGGAAGAGTATCCGCGCGCCCCTTTTACCTCCTTGTGTGCTCCGCCGGGGAGAATTGTTGTTGGTGTCCAATTTGCACAACAAACGAAAGCAGAAAAGTGGCTAGAATACTTTCCATAACGAGATGCTTTTTTTTTTTCCAAATTAGCCCCCTGTTCAGTGAATGCATTCTTTAAAAAAAACAGCTTGAAGATCAAATTGAAGGAATGTGCCTTCTAAATGCCTTCTGTTAATCGTTTAGGGGTCGAAAGAATTGTCAGTGAGGATAGCAAGGGCACGAGGACGCTGCGTTTGGATTGCACGCATGCGCACCTCACTCGGCGGCCTGCTCAGATAACGCTCCCATCGGCAGCGCGCTCCGATAATTGTCTCTTATCTATCATGAAAGATCGTCTCGCCTTGCTGCCAAACGACCGATGCGCTTGGAAAATGCCCAAGAAATACAAATGATCGCTTCGTCATTTTGCTTGGGAACTGGCGTCTCGTGGCATTTTTCTGCTTGACTGCGAGAAGTACCACCGCCACCATTTTATTTGCACAATTGCACTTCATAATGATATACCCAAGAGCTGCTCAATTGAAAATACACGGAGAGACTGTCAGAGTCACAGAAAGTTGTACAAAACGTTGTTCAAGCATGTTTGGGGCTGACCCTGAAATGTCACCTGAAAGCCGAATATCCCTTCCTCTTTGTGGGAAGTCCATTTCCTCATGATGCCACAATCTAGTATATACTGCGGAGAATACCAGCCATCATCTGAAGTCAGCTGCCTCTGTAAAGACGCATGCGTTTTCAAATCAATACAAATATATGTGTTCGAATTATAATTATATTTCAGTGCAAATTGCATTGTGTAGGTATTCTCCATCACATTGATATTTTTAATGATATCACATTGATTTGAGGTGAGGTGTTTATCGGCCAGCCACGACATCTGTTAAAGCGGAAGCAACGGTTGCTACAGCGACGGGCTTAATTGAAATGTGTCGTGGGCCTGCTACTCATGCGGAACTTGAAGAACAAAAATGTCCTTTAGCAAGAGCACTTATGCTAATGTTGGCGCCAAGTGCTCTTGCTAAATTCAATGCTAAGAGCGTGCTGATTGCCTTTCTAGAAATGGACT
>CAAKHF010024071.1:523504-534224 GCA_901007745.1 Hippocampus kuda | reverse complement strand
GGGGGGGGGGGGGGGGGGGGGGGGGGGGGGCTGCACGCAAGCATTGTAATGTTACTTTTTTCCATGTATATAACCAAACGGGGACCCTTGTCTGCGCTTGCAGGCCTGCACAAGCGCACCTTGGCCTTTATTTTTAGGGTAAGCTGCCGAACGCCGGGGTCATGTGCTGACGTCAACAAAGAAGGACATAGCTCAAACTCCAAGTATGTTTCCACTGTTCATCCATCAGCAAACGTCTGACAGCTGAGCCGCGGCACACCGAGGCAGTTTAACTCCTTTATTAATCTGCAGGCATGTGCTTTTTGAACACAGCCCAGCACTGTTAATGGAGGAGGAATGAGGGTGTTCAAGTGGGTGGGATCAACCCAGGAAGACTGGTTGGCAGGCCTTGCCGAGGCAGACAATAGGACTGACAGCTGCGATGGATTTGACGCGTCAGAGTCGCACGACTTTTGCCTTTGGCCTCTCCGCTAATTGATCCTAAATCGGGGCTGTAATAGCATTGTTGGTAGGCCAGTTAACATAACTGCCCAGGTGGGCGAAAGGATCCAATGGTGACACTCAATGGCTTTTCTGCTGACCTACATTTACAAAGTAAATTGGAATATTTATTCCTAGCATCTTTTCTCTTCATTTCGTAGCATTTCTCTCGGATCCGCTGCTTCGCGTACGTCTATGAGAACATTACCGTGTCATCCTAATCCGCCTAAATCTTCAAAATCACAAGTCCTGACGTATGTACCTTCAATTATGCACTACTCTGTGAGCAGAGCGACTGTTTCTTTCATCAATCCAATCTCAAATTCGTCCTCACAGGGCTGGGCCTCCATGACATCAGCGTTTTTCCCATCCTGGGACTGGTTGATGAAAGGAGAACATGTCCCGCCTAAATTCAACTAGCAAAGAACGTGTTGGAATCTGCACACATGAATACATCAGAATCAGCATCTTCGGTGAGTATGGTTCTAAACGTGGCACTGTGGCATGCTGTTAGATTACATTTTTGCATTGGGTACACATGGTTTCTATTAGTGCGACATAACAGCAGTGATTTTGGGGTAGAACATTTTGGGGTAAATCTGGCCAGTTTTGTCATCGTTTTCATTCAGGTCAGCAGATGTCATTCATTTTTCTGACATCCAGCTGCACCACGGCCCCCCTCAGTATTGTTTTACACCTATCTCCCTATACACAGAAGTAAATATTTGCAATATTGAGATTCAAACGGAAATACCTTTTTGGGGCGCCTATGTGTTTCCTTAAATGTGTTAGTTTGTGTGGACAAATATGTTCAGCCCGTTTGCAGTATTTAACGGGGCGGATATGACACATCCAAAATGGCAGACTTGCAGTCGTATCGCAGCCACACAACAACTCGCTCATGGCCTGGGTCGAAAACATCAACAATCATCTCTAGTGAGCGCATCGAACGCGATATCTTACGTTGACGTCATCGCCATATTGGATGTGGCAACGAGAGCGAGAAAGGGTGAGCGGGAGAGAGTCAGGAGGAGGCAGCTGAGCGGCGGACTCAGTCAGGTCGAGAGGCAGGAAATGGACATCAGCAGCGGGGACGCCGAGGGGCCACCCCCCCCAGGTAGGAGACACTTTTCACATTTATACTCTCTGCCTGGCTATATTTATTTTGGGGCAAGTATATTTCCAGAGCGGCGGTAGTTGGTCTTATGAGGCGGAAATTGTCTCAAAACAAGCACAAAAAAAAAAACAGACTGATGGTACTCCGACAAACTAATCAACACAACCTTATTTTTGGTTGAATGAAGGCTGAACTATTTGAATTACGTTTAAAATACCATTTACGTGCACATTACCCGTGTCAGATAACTTGGTCTACCACCCAACCACCTTTTGAAGACACTTTTTTTCCTGAAAAACGACGCTAATGATTGTGCTTGTTTTCATGTTTTCAGTTAGTTCTTTTAATTGACAAACCGGGAGCTTTTTAATTAACAAATTGTTTTTTCTAGTTCTCTCTTGTAAAGACGTGTATTGGTTTAAAATGGAGAAGTATAACTAATATTTGAGCACATTTTATTTTCTCCGTCAGGTAACACATTTGTTTTTCGTGTGTGTTGAAAATGTGCCTTGACAGGTGAAAGCAAAAGTACGGCCCGAATTGTCGTCGTTGAAGGTGCGTGTCTGTTTTTGTCAGGGTTTTTTTTCCCTAAACATTACATGTTTGGGGTATTGCTTTATTACTTTTCTTGCCATTACATTCTATCAAACAACCACACAAAAATGATCAATTTAAGATGGAATAGGCGCTTTTTTTGTTTTGTTGTTGCAGCTAAATTAAAAAAAAAACACTGTGTGTGTGTATACCTATAAAAAAATATATATATATATATATATATATATGTATATATATATGTATATATATATGTATATATATATATATATATATATATATGTGTGTGTGTGTATATATATATATATATGTATATGTGTGTGTATATAATATATGTGTGTGTAAGACGAGTGTGTTTTTAATTCAAGCTTTGTGTAGAGCTGTGGCGAACAATGCAAGGCTTATGGGCCACCGTGAGAGCAGTTGATTCTAAAAGCAAATGTGATAAAAGGCCTTAAATATTTAACCCCAAAATATACATCATCTCAACAACAGACTGGATTTTTTTCCATATATGTCGTGTGGTTATGATTACCATGAGCTCACAATTGACATCATCATCATCATCATCATCTTCCCTCTTTTAAATAACCTTCCAGTTCCCCGTCCTCCTCCGCGTTGACTAAATGGCTCCAAACGACGCCTGTCCGTGTTCACTGAACAAAAGGTTCTTGATTCATCAAATCCCGCACCTCCCGCTGCCCACTCGTCCGAGCGATGTTGTCATTTTCACCAGCTGCTTCACCTGCACGCCGTTCGTCTTTTGGGGCGTAGGTGCGCACACATAAGGGCCTCTCTCCCCAACACTTGAAGATGACACATACAGTACAGATATTTTTTTTCCCCTCAAAGCACAGAATCTCTTCTCATGTTTTGCTGTGACAATTGGAGCTTGAGCATAGCGCTGGGAGTTTATTCACAAATGAATCCCCCCTCTGTGGATTTAATACTTGCCGCCGTTCAGAAATCATAAATATATTCGTGAGTCCTGGTGCAGGGCTTTTTCCAGCTCATTTGTGTCACAATGGGTTTGTGAAAATGTGCGTGAGAAATTCACGGCTGCTAATTGTATCGTGTGTGTGTGTGTGTGTGTGTGTGTTGGAGATTGTGTTGAAACAGTTATTGAATAGTACGTCTGTCGTTTTAGTGATAACAAAAAAAAGATTAGGATAAATAATCTAAAAAAGTATTTAATTTAACCTTTTGGCTCATGGTTGTATAGCATGGATTTAGATTAAAATACTATTTTTGACTAAATAAAACCAATCATTTTCCATAAATACGTAACAATGCCTAATTTAAGTAATGCGGTAACCTTTACAAGTACAAATCTTGTTTTGTCATCGGAAATAACATATTTTGTGTTTCCCCCAAATAGATATCATGGCACCTGAATTGATATATACAATATAAATGCACAAATGTCAAGTTTTTGTGGGGGGATCTTTCAATGTAATTTATTCGGTCAAAAATCTTAACCACATCATGAGTTGTCTGTTGGTGTCAGGGCCGAGTCTTTGCTTGGGCTTCGCCGCGGAGCGCCGCATTCCTCGCAGCCCCGCCCCGACCGAAAGGTGACATTCGCCGATGACTTCGAAGCCAAGCGGTTGTGATGAAGTTGAATTTTCCCCGTGGCTCCTCGGCGCTTTGCCGTTTGACTTCCAGCCTCGGTCTCGGTGAGGAACATCATCTGTGAAATTGAGACTAACCAAGTGGAACGGGATTGCGACGGGAGCAGCTTGAGCCGCAGTCAACCCCCGCTCATTCTCGCCGCCCCTTCATCCCCGGTCGCCGCACATATAGACTCACTGCCCGATCTGATCGCTTTCTGTGCAAAACCTCAGATGTGGTCAGACGTCGATTCTTATGTGGATTGGGCATTTCGTTGAACTGACGCAAACAAAGGCTCGATCGACACGGATACATTTGCGTGGGAGAAACGCCATGATGGAATTGTGCATCCACCCGTGTGCCTGGAGCAGCCATTTTCTGTCATGGCGTGTGCTTCGCCGCCGGCCAGCTTTGCGAATCGAGCCCTCCTGCCGCTCGGATGTCTTGATGGTTCAAGAAAAAAAAAGGCGTCGTTATCAAAATGAAGGCAAAAAAATCAAATCCACCTTCGTCTTTGTGATCTCAAAAACGACATTTCAACTGGAGTGTGTGTGACTCGCGAAATTACAAACGGAGACGGCGCGTCGTCTTATCGCGACAGACTCGCTCGCGCACCCCCACCTCAGACACGGCCAAATGGATTTTTGCGTGGAGGCTCCCTTCAGAGATTGTAATGGCTCGTCTTTGGACTGTGTCATTACAAGTCACATGACAGCCTGCCTGCGCACTGATAACTGTGATCTTTATTCTGCTTCTCACAAGCAAAGATAGGGGTGGGGGGTGTTGGGACCCCGTCCCCGCCCCCAAACAAACCTCTGCTGCTGGCTGAAACCCAGGGTGGAAAAATGAGGCGAGTGTCTCCCCCCCAACATCAGAAATTGCACCATTATTGTCTGTCGTTTGGACAAAAAAAACAATCACCCCCAAATATCCCGATATAAAAGTAGGCACGCGGCATTGAGAGAAAAATTGACAGGTGCCCTCTATTGTCAACTAATTTTGTCATTTATCGTCGAGTTCTATTGCCTTTCTAAAAGCCATGCCCGCCCGACACAAAAGACTCGCCCCGAAGACCAAATTAAATGGCCGTTAAATTAGGGAGCCATTATGGCATTCGCCGCTCGGCTGATTTTTGTGATGTCCCCACCCCTCTCCCCCCCGCCCCCCGGTCGTGACTGAAACACGCTGAGGGAGCTTCTGTCGGTAGGCAATTTTGTTAAATGGCCACTTCTGATCACGAGGCTGAATTTACATCGCAGGTCAAAGTAACCAAGTCCGATTTACTTGGTGGCTTTGCAAACAATTTGATACGGAGAGCGGACTTACATTTCTATCACCGTGTTTTGTTTCCGTTCAACCGAGCACGTGAAACGAGGCTAAACCTTCAAAACATCGAGCGGTGACAACACCCGACGTCAACAATAGCGTAACGGAAAGAAGACAAATATGAACACTCGATCACACGTTCTATCTTCTGGCATTTTGTCAAAACACAGAGCGATGATTGATAAGCTTCTGAAGTCAGCCATTTTGCTGTGAAGCAGCCATTTTCGGCTCATCTTGGCTATTTCCAGGGGTCCTGTCAAACAAGCTCATCCTTTGAGATTTTGCCGCCAATTTGAACCCCGTCGACAAAATTGCCAATCGTTGTGATTGCATTTGGGCTCTTTGTGTATTTCCTCACATGAATCTGTGACATCTTTCCTTGCCTGTTGTTGGTACACGAGTCAAACCGGCTAGTCTTGGTGTGGATAAAACGCAAGCAGAATACCCGCCAAAGCGAGACCTGCCTTTTAATGAGAAGAATCTGCTCGGCCCAGATAAGAATTGGATTCAACGCGACTGCTTTGTGTCGCGGAGCAGCAACGCTTTATTGTCCCCAAGCCAAACCGCCTTAAGGAGCCGGCGTGATCATTCAGACAATTGCGTCCATTTACCCAGAGAGGGACCTAATTAAATAAAATCTCTTCAATTTAGCCCGTCAGGAGTCGGCAAAGATAAAGACACTCGCAGGATGGATGGCTTTCTGGCAACGGCGGCGATTTTTATCTCGCGTTGTGATGATTTGGGCTGGAAAACAAATGACTGGATCGGATCTTTTCACCTTTGCGATGCGGTTTTTGCTGAAGGCGAAGGTCATTTCATCTGTGGGATAATTAATGGGTGGCTGAGAACAACATGGCCTGGACATTATATGCTGTACGTTTGTCATTTAGAACCGTGAAATGTTCTGCCTGCGATTCGTATCTTTCTTGTTGTGAATGTTACGGCGCCAAAGATGATGTTTTTTAATGAATTGGTTATCGAATTTTATTCCGCCAAATATCAAGATGGGCCTCCCAAAAGTCCCCATCACTTGGGCCTTGCTCAGTAAACAATGGAACCGCTTGACTTTGGTGCTTGTATCTCGTGAGCTTGGGTGGGTGTACCTAATATTGTGGCCGGTGAGCCCCCGTCCTATTATTAATAGCGGACACATTAACGCTCCAACCATCGCACCGCCCAATGTCAATACCGAGCAGTAAATACACACCGGCTCCGTTATTAGTTCTGAATATGTCAATCCCAGAGAGAGTTGGCTATAAAAAGCCACCCGCGGAAGGAGTCAAGTGTTCTTGGCAGCGGTACAAGGGTGTGAACGCGCGTTTACATTTGGAAACAATCCGAGGGCAGAGCAGGGCTATGCCACTTCCCGCCTCGTCCGCGCACCTCGACAGCTCCCGGAACGGCAACGGTGCCGCGCTGAGAATGGAGAGCGCGGGCGCATGACGCGTCTCGGATGCGACGCGTTGATGGCGATACGGCCGCCTGTGTCGAAATTGTCTGATTCAGCGCTGGTATCGGTGTTCCTAATGTTGTGGCTTGTGAGAGTTGAAGGACTGTGTGTGTGTGTGTGTGTGTGTGTGTGTGTGTGTGTGTGTGTGTGTGTGTGTGTGTGTGTGTGTGTGTGTGTGTGTTCCACTTGAAACGGAGGTCACATCCCTTTAGCAGCCTTGGGGTCCGCCCAGATGGTCGGTGACAGATGCCCACAATTGCTGTTGTCCTTGGTCGGAGTGCAGTCCCTCCCTGCGGTTAAAAACAAACAAAACTTCCTCTCCAACGTTCCATTTTTCTTGCACCTTTTCCTTTCCTGTTTTTGACTCAAATGGGCCAATCAGAATTTGTGTGTCTGGCCCACTCCAGACACTATTTGCATTGCGGCATAAATCATCCCCTTTGTGCGAGTATTTTCCCCTCGTCACAAAGCCATTGTCCTCTTGGCGTTGGTCGTCTTTGCCCGGCGAGCCTCTTATCTCCCCTCTGCCGTCGCGCCGCTCTTGTCCTTGGCTCCGTCGCACGTCCTTTACTCAGCTGGACGCTCGCCAAGGGGTTTTTGCCACCTATCGTTTAGCCCCCGCTGTGCGTCCTGTTACCGGGTAGCCGGCACGGGAGGAACGCCTCTCTTGCTATTTAGCCGCGGCCGCATCAGACAGGGCATGAGCAACATTTGAACGACGCACCAAAAGAATGACAAAATACAGCGCTGCCTTGACATACAAGTCAACCGACTTGCGAGTTTTGGTTTGGGGTGAGAGAGGAGCCAAATTAAGTCTACCACATAGATTGTAAAATAGTGGCCTCTGCCATGCCCGAGTTGCTTTGCACACACACGTGTGTAAAGCAACGTGTGTGTGTGTGTGAGTGAATGTTGTCCGATAGCAGGGGTCTAATTAAAGAGCTGGCATGTCCCGAACCTGCTCAGGCTCTTTGTTTGACACCGCAGCTAATCTGCAGCTACACAGTGCTGCGCGTTATCTGCCGATGACCGCGGGGTGTCCGCCAGATGCATGTCGAGCCAGGACAGAGGCGTTAGGTGGGACGCTGCCAGTATAGCAGCGCCCACCTGATACGGTTGAGCCTCGCGTCTTCAAGAAGGGTGGCTGCCCTGTCTCTTGCGCTATCGGCAGAAACAAGTTCTTTGGCACCGTTTCCGCAACGGTGAGAGTCCCAGTGGAAACGGAGCGACTAAAAATACGCATCCACTTAACAACTCCCACTCACTGACCTAACAGTGTGAATCACTGCTGCGTTTGAGTTTGTCGCCATCCTGAAACCTCTGTTAACTGCACGGCCCACGTTTTAAGGAACGTTCTTCATCGTACAAAAGCATTCAAATCCAGTCACCCCAACTTTGTTGCAGGGGCGCGGGGAGGGGGTCAACAATCTTCATGCTAACATATGCGTCGTGCCACAGATGGGGTGAACAGTACTATTCACTTGAGATCGATGACTGTGACTGGAGTCGGCCACTGCTTGTCTTCGGAATTCGGGTCAAAACTATTTCGCAGTTTCAACCTCAATGCTACTTTTGTTTGCCCCTCAATGGTGTTTTGCATTGTGTGTTAGCTCTAAGCTAGTTATATATAAAATTTGTTTTTTTTCACCAGTGTGAAACGAAACAAGTTTTCCTCGCCAGCTAAAGCGGCCATTTTCCAGCACTGCACACGTCTCGTATTGACAGCAGCCACGGGAAGTCGTGTTCGCCCCAAACGGTCCCATTTCTTGGCCTTTTGTGCTCAAATTACAGCATAATGGAGCTGCCATTTGTGTGCGACGAGGGTTTCAAACTCGTGCGCTCACAAAAGCCGGCCGGTTGCTTAGCGACAACTTTAATTATAGTCCACCTGTCATTCTGCGTTAATCAAGCTTCTCAGTATTCACTCTGACTGTCGGGTTTGAGGAGGGTCTGGATGTTGGCGGAAGTAAGAGCCCTGTGTGTGTCAAGTGGATTCTTTGTGTCAATCAGTGACGTTTGCCTTCATACCACGAGGCAAAATTCAATTCCCAAATGTTCTTTGTGTGTGTGTGTGTTACATTTTTTTTCCCCTTCTATTTTAATTGTTGTGACTGTATATTTTTTGGGCAGGGGGGGTGGGGGGGGTTCAATATTCCATATGATCTGAAATGAAGACTTGAAGGTGTCCCCCCCTGTTTGAATCTGAGTGTGAATGTTCACCTGCTTGCTCGGGACTACCAACCATGACTCCGTCCCCATCTTTGTGAAGCAGCTTGCAGGACGCGGCATCCATCACTCAAATTAATCTTGGTGACGGATGTCTGGCTTTGAAGTCCGCCTCGCTGCTCGGAGGCAGATAAATTCCAGCCCAAACAGATTTCCATTCTGCTTTCATCTCTCCAGCGGACAAATTGAAATTTCTGCAAACTGATTTTTGGGGAAGAAGGGTTGGGGTGGGGGGGGGGGGGTTGTGCAAATGAAGGGAGATGTGGGGAGAAATATCAAATACGCTGGGGGATTGTAATTGCGGCTATTATGGCATGGCGAGGGCGAAAAGAAATAATTGAGTTCCACTTGGAGCAACGTTCGCACACGAACAGCAGATGCTGGAGCTTCAAACCACCCTGTATAGCAATATATCGCAACGAGCGACCAACCAAAATGTTTTTTTTTCTCTCTCCAAATATTTGAAAACTGCCGTCTACTACTGTGCGTGTATCCTTTTGAAGTTGATTTTTCAAGCATATGTCAGCTATCTAAATCGATAGATAGGGAGAGATTTTTTTTTTTTCCCCCTGAACATTTTTTGTCCAACTCCAAACTTGACAAGCTCTTGGAGCTGGCCTACCATCGTCTCTGATATATTGCCCTGAATACGTGGCGGAGATACTGTTATGAGCTCTTAATGTCCAACTCACTCTACTGGCTGGATTGTTCACGTGGTGGCGCCGACCGCAGATTATTAGCAGATGAATCGAAGGCTGAAGCAATCACTCTGGTGCGATATCTCTCTCTGTTTGGGAAAAGAACGGTGGCCGTCGGCGTGCTCCATCACGGTCATGCCGCCGATCCCGTGGAGTCACGTTGCCCCCCTGTGGAGACTTGAGCCACATGCCACCCGCACACATACACACACCTTGTCTGTGGAGATGGTCATCCGGGCGACGGGACTCTTGTTGGTTTTGGAAAGCATTTTCACTTGAAAAGGCTTTTTTATCAGTTCTAAATCTTGGCTGCAGAACGTTTGAGCAACACAGACCATCTTATTTCAATTGCACCTTTTTCCCCGCCCCAGATGGAAAGTGTCCCCGCCTTGCTGCCAACAGTCAGGAGGAGAAGGAAGACGAAGAAGAGGAAAACGAAGCCAGGAAGAGGCTGGCGCCGAGGGCGAAGCGAGAGCGGCGTCAAGGCGGCGCCAGTGCCACCGTGTGCCAGGTGTGCAGCATCCGTCTCAACTCGGGGGCCCAGGCCCAGATCCACTACAAGGGCAAGACGCACCAGAGGAGACTGCGCAGACTGGCCAAGGTGGTCGGCACGGGTAGGCCTTGCTTGCATTTCTCAAATATTCGTGTGTCATTCAGCAAAACATCATAGCTGGCCTGCTAGCTCATGCTAGCTCATGCCAGCTCTCCAGCGCGCGATGCCTTCCAGAAGCACGTCGGTCTGTACCATCAATCCGAGCATCAAGAAAGGTCCGTGAACTAGCCGGCCCGACTTGACCAAGTCACAATTTCTGCCACGTCTGATTTGGAATCAACGTGTCTGTTGAACTGTAAATTGCGGCCAGCATTCCGTCTCCCATCCAAACTATTTACCTGGTGTCACATCTTCATTTGGAACGGCAAATTCAAACGAGGAGGTGAAAATCTGAAGCCGCGTGCGCTCAAACTTGGACCTGTTTTACAGCAGTGCTGCTGTCATCGAGTCGAATGATTTCCGCCCCCATCCGCTGGATGAACCTCAACACTAACACATCTGTTGTGCCAATGACTCATATTTCCTTTTAAACCCCCTCAACACACACACACACACACACACACACACACACACACACACACACACACACACTGTTTGCCATGAAGTAGAGCTGCATCTTGCGAAGAAAAAAAAAAGAAGACTAGCAAATCATTCCCATTGTTTTTGAGTAATTCCAGGAAGGAAAGACATTCTAGTCAAGTGTCCTC
>CAAKHF010024071.1:486216-522900 GCA_901007745.1 Hippocampus kuda | reverse complement strand
CACGCGGGAGCGCCCGCCACTCCGGATGCGCGCCACAATGAGGAAGGACTGCCATTTCACCCGCGACGCTGCAAAGAGACGGAGACCAGCTCGGGATTTGCCCAAACTTCCTGATGGCACTTCAAATGACTGAGGTTGAGTGACCAGCGGAAGAATCCCAAAACAAGCGGAGATGCTCTTAGGTAAGCTCACTGGAATGCGGCGCTTGGCAGCGATGGAACAACTGCCCCATGAAAAATGTGCTCGCTTTGCCTATTCGCTGCCATGGCTTTCCTGCCAGCGCCTGCTTTTCCGCAGCATCCCCGCGCCGGTGAGGCCCGTTTCTCGGACTAATTGGCCCCTCTTATCGGGGGCTAGCGGGGGAGCGGCGACCCCACAATGCCGTTCCCCGAATGCGTCACATCATTTCAAGGCAAGAAAAAAAAAAAAACAAAACCACGTCAATGTCAGAGCAGACTGCTGCCAATTATGCCAATGCCTCCCTGAGGAAATATGGCCGGATTAGCTCGCATAATTGAAGCCTGTTAAAGATAAAAGCAGCGTGGGGAGGGGGGTGGGGGGGGGATTACGCATTCATTTGTATGTTTTGCCAGCAATTGGAATGGAATGCTGATTATATTTGGACTTTTTCTATTCAGAACTGGCCGACTTTGGCAAACTTCACTTTGAACCGCATACTTCAGATTTGGATGCAAAGTATTGAAGGCAGCTTGAAGCGAATGTTTTTTTGACGGTCTCAAACTAGTTCAATGACTTGCATTGACAACAGCAGGATCGAAAAGCATTTAAAGCTGAAAAGCTGACTTCACTCGTGTTGGCAGCTTTTTCCATTTGCTTGCAGCTTAACAGCCAAATGGCGCTTCACCGTGTTTGCTTTGAAACCTGGGCTCCACCGATACCCCTTTTGCACCCCCAAAAATCTTGTTGCTCATTCGGCCCCTTCAAATAACTCGACACGCAGTCGTTAACGGCAACAAAAGTGAGGAACGCCGCTTCGTGTAAATGTCCAAAGTGGGCCCAATGACCTGATATGGTGTCATGTGACTTGTACTTGTCAAGTGAACCACAGAGCCCCGAAAAGTCGACTCGGGTGCACCAACAAATATTTGGTCTGGGTTGCTTTGCACCACCGCGTCACATGCGAGCCGATCTATGTTCTTAAATTCTCCGCGCGCTGAAAAGCAAGTCACAAAAAGTCGATGGGCAAATGAGAGCCACCGTGAGAGTGCTGACAGGGAAGCGGACTCAGACGGATGATGGCCGTGAAAAGAACCAAAGCTGCCATTTCCTCGGGTGCCACTCTGCCGCCATCAAAGCTTCTCATTTCCTCCGTCTCTCCCTCTGTGGTGTTGAGTCACCCAGAGACTAATCTTGGAAATAATAGAGACTAAACCTGATGCGCTGTTTTCTTTTTTCCTCCCCCCCTCCCCTTCGCTGCACTTTATTTTCCTCATAATCTTTTATACCCACTCGAATTGAGAAAGCTGGCCACTGTGACCTACACTCTAGCGCTTATAAATAAAATGTATTATTATTATTATTATTATTATTAGGAAATGGATCGAAAAAGGGAGCAAATGCAGATTCGTGGTTAGTTATCGCTTTGGTATATTTCGATACATTAACTGTTGTAAAGTCTTCCAGAATGCGTCAACCCCCCCGCCCCACCCAACGTCACATTGACGAGATACGTGCGAGCGGAGCCATCTTTCACGCTTCTTGCAGCAACTCTTCAGGCCGCACACTCGCTGAGACTGGATCGCGCTGCCCTCTCTTTTGCGCACCGACAACTGGAAGATAATTGCGTTTTGTAACATGCAAAATGTTGACTCGGGGGGGCCCCCCCACACCTTTGTGTCACACCGCCCTGTGTAAATGTCAGCGCTCGAATGTTTGCTTCGAGTTGAGACAAAGGTCACGGCGCGTGTAAATTATGAGCCATGGAATAGCGCTCAGGCCAGCGAAGTGTGACGAGCCGCTCAAGCGGAAGGAGCGATCCTTTGCCGCTCTTTGTCGCTTTGGACTGGCTTGACGACACGGGCCGACGTGTGTTTGTTTGCAGGTGCCGTGTCCCACCACCAAGTCCAGCCGCTGCTGGGTTCCCTGCCGCTGTCGGGCCGAGCAAGCCTCCAGCCGCACAACCGCCTGGAGCAGTTCTTGCCCCTCAGGATCAGCGCCTCATCGCCCCTCAGCCTTTTCCCAAATTTCAACGCGGTGAGATTCAGTCGCCCGTGCAATCGTCACAAGCAAGATGGCAACAACGTGGCCGCCGATGGGGTCGGCCGGCAACCCGTCTGTCCGTTGCGTTCCCCCCCGCCCCATGCTAAACTAGGCCAACCCAAAATGTCTTTCCACAGATGGATCCGGTGCAAAGAGCGGTGATCAACCACACCTTCGGCATCGCCCCACCGAAGAGGAGAACCACCATCTCCTGTAATATTTGTCACCTGCGCTTCAACTCCGCTGTAAGTGCCCAGCTCCTCTTTTGCACATCTCCTATGGTCGGTCACAAAAATATTCCTGAGGCAGCCTTTCCTTATCTTTCTTCCGTTTTTCTGGCTTCTGAGAAGAAACCAATCGGCGTGTTCCTCTTCCCTCTCCTTATCGCAGCTTCCTCTTCACGTGAATTCAGCACGGTTCATTTTTTTTTTTCATCCATATTTGCATTTATATTGTTCGCTCGCCCAACAAAGGCCCCTCTTTTAGCAAGTTGTGAGGAACGGGGACACATTTGCCTCCTTTTTTTTTTTTTGTATTGTAAAGTGCGTGAAAACGTCACCTAAATATCCATATTGAAGAAGCGCTGCCTCCTTTCGATTGAATTTTTCCATGTTTTCATTCTTGCGAGCAAGAAATGGGCTCTCGCTCCAGCCCGTGCGCCGAGATAAGCTCAGTTGACAGACGTGAAGGCAATTTGTGTCACACCCAATCAGTGGAGAGATGAGCAGATGAGCTCGGGAGGACGGGTCGGGAGATGCCACGACTCCCAGCGGGGGCGCTCATTTGCGAGGACGTTGATGTTCAGGACGACCACGCGGGGGCTCCCTCCCGCTCAAGCGTCGACTTTTTTATTATTTGTCTCCCGGCTTGCTGACGAGATGGAGCAGATGGAGCCATTGCACTTAACTGATTTCAGGCCGCCCCTGGCCAACTCAGTCACCCCCGTGTACGTTTGCTCTGCTGTTGCGTGCATGTCTCACCGGTGGGAAGTAACAAAGTACAAATAATTTGTGGCTGTACTTCAAAAGATTGTCAGGTATCTGGACTGGACTTGACCACCATTTTCAAATGTAAATTCTGAAAACCGAGTTTGACAACACAACGTCAAAATGCAGAGACTTGTGCACTTGTAAGGTACCAAAACAATTCGTGGTGACTGCGTTGTCTTGTGACAGTCTCAAAACCACAAGCTAAAATCACGTGCATTTTTTTTTTTTCGTCTGTCCTATAATCATGAGCTCAGCATTTGTAGTTTTTGCTCGCTGCTTCACAATGTTAGCATTCCTACGGGAACGAGCTGTTTTTCCAAGCTAGCTCTTGGTAAAAAAAAAAAAAAACAAATCAGTACAATTAATTCAGTCGGTACTTTCCTACTCTGACTACTTCTATTTATATTGTTTAATTGTTTTCACACGGTCCCGTATCTGTACTTCTACTTAATGTCATACTTTTGCTGTCTCTGAAATGTGTCTGTGCGTGCGTGCGTGCGTGGCATGACCAGAACCAGGCTGAGGCCCACTACAAGGGTCACAAACACACTCGCAAGCTGAAGGCCATCGAGAACCAGAGGAACCGGCAGAAGAACAAGCACAACCCATCCGCAGCAGAGAAGGAAAAGGAGAAGGGGCCGGCGGGAGCAAGTGGAACACCAACAGGCTTGAAATCAGACGACAGAACAGGTACTACACACACACACACACACACAGACTTTGGGTTTGAAGGGAGAACCGGATTACATGCACCTGCCCAAGCTAATATCCATATTTTGAAAGAGCCCACTCTCCCTCCTTTAGGTGATGACTAGTAATTGAGGCAGACGACGATGAGATGCCAAGTCTTGTCGCTGCCACCGCTGACTGATTAGCAGTTATTACCTGCCCTGCAATCATAGCCTCTGTCGCATGGCTAATTGCCCCCATCCAGCATAGACGCCCTGCAAAGAAGGGTTAGAGCACACGCAAAGAGCACCTGGAAAGCCTGGCCGGCCGCTTTTAGCTTTCATCACTGGCGCATCTGCTTTTGCTTTTGCGGCAGGGTGCCATTGTGGCTTTTTTAAAATTTTCATTGCTGATTTTACATTCCGTACTTGTGTCAACACCAAGGACATTGAAAATCAAAGAAAACATTGGGCATTTTTTGATATGTCAAGCAAAAGCTGTTTGAATACAATCCTGAAATGAAGCGCACGTTTTTATCAACGCCGACCGTAAATTCAATGAAAGCAACAAGGGATCAGAATGAATAACAACAAAAATACACACATAATGCAAGAAAATAGTACTGTGTTCATGATTTAAATGCAGTGTTTGTATTAAAATCTACACTTCAAATACCGGTACGTTTGGATAAATATTTGGATGCAAATCTAAATTTCACAAGTAAATCTGAAAACACATTGAATAAATGAAAAGGAAGGAACAGAACAGAAAAATCTCTCAACTATGTCCATAAGGATCTCGATAATAAAGTTTTTTTGTTTTCTATAATTTGAATTTGTAATGCACCGTGCACAGCGGTTCGCCGTTGTTCTTCATGCTGCATGACAACAACTTTCTCCAATTTTTTTTTTCATGTCATTCATTTCCCGACGTCCACATAATGGTAAGCTCCCTCGGTTGCCATGGCGCTTGATCGATGTGCCGTTGGCCAAACAGCGTAAATGAACGACAGAGACGTCAGGAATGATGGATGAGCTGAAAACACACTCGTCAAGAATCAGATATAGAACAATATAACTGGTGGGTTGTGGGAAAAAAGTCACATCAGTTGGTTCTTGGTTTTATCGTGTGTATATATATATATATGTTTTCAGACTTACTAAGCGTAACGCCACGACCGGACAAGCGCCATGGGCGCTCCCCGGACCCCGCTCTCTCCAGTCCAGACACTTGTGCAAACCACTCTCCTCAGCTGTCCCAGAAAATGGCTCACAGCGCTCCGCTTCCCCATTCGACGCAAGAGGAGACACCGATGGAAGGCTGCAGAACAACTCCCGCTTCGGCAGCGCAGCCTGACCCTCGGGGGCCTCCTGCTGGCAAGGAAGAGAATAAGGAGGTGGCAGCGGTGGAGGAGAAGGAGGCCCACAAAAAACAGCTCCACTGTCCCACATGCAAAGTGACGGTGAACTCCAGCTCCCAACTGGAAGCTCACTGCAGTGGTGTGTATTAAATCTGGACTGGACATGTCCAACACAAGGGTGGGGAATCTTTCTCCGATTGTGGGCCATTTCACCTTTTCAAAATTCTGACTCGAGTCTCACTTGAACTCATCCACTGACAAGTATACGAGTAGAGTTGCGTTTGTTTTTTTGTTTACAACTGGGACGGGTCGGAGAGAGTCTGATGGTACTCCATGCTACGTTTCACTCATGCGGGCATGACTCTGGTCCTGCATGCCCTTTGTGTCTCTTCTCACCAGGCTCCAAACACAAGCAGATGCTGCACAGTCCCAACGGCAGCCAGTCGCACCGCAGGGCGAAGAGGGTGTCCTCGCCGAGGCGCCCCTGCCGAATAATTAAGCAGCGGATGGGCACCAACCGGGCCGGGGCGGCGACGGGCTTCACCGGCCAGCGTTTTCACTGTCAACTGTGCCAGGTGGCCGTCAACTCGGAGTCACAGCTCAAACAGGTCAATGGCGCCGAGAGTTTTCAGCAAAATGCTTCCAAAAACACTACTCACAAAAAGGGTGCTTTTATTAGAGAACAGCAATTTGTGCGAAAAGTCCTGCAAGACTGACGCTTGGATGTACATTGCACATTTTATGGACTGTTAAATGAAGTTCACCCGTAAAAGCTTACACAGCAAATCTGGTTCATCCTGAAATCTCACCGGACTGCCCAATGTCCCTAGCTTTTTGTAAGTAGTGAAAGAAAATGTCATTTTCACCCATCATAAATCACGGACGTGTTTTTTTTAGAATGTCTTCAATATGTGTTTAACAGCACATGAACAGCAGGAGACATAAAGAGCATTTGGCCGGGAAGCCTGTGAGGGTGAAGGCCAAAATCACACCCTATCAGAAACTGCAGCCCAGCACTGCATTAGCGGTAAGAATTGCCCATACATACATACATGCATACATATATATGTTGTCTTTTTGTTTTTGATTTTTTAATATGACAAGTCCCCCACCCCCTCCACCCTCTCCCCGCCGGACTTGGTGTCCAAAATGTAGACAACCACTGCCCTCTGCTGTCCATTTTGAACGACGACCATTGGATTGGATAAAACTTTGTCAAATGTACTGTCTGTGTAACATGTCACATACAGCACAGATGAAATTTCTTCCCTCTCAACATTAAACAAGAGGAGCCGCTGCGGGTGTCCGCGCCCCTATCAAAAGAAAAGTGAACAAAAAATGACAAAATAATACAAAACAACACATGAGATACAGACAATCGTGCAATCTTAACCACTTTTCTGCATACACTTTGTTGTCTGAAGCAGTTATAGATGAAAGAGGAGCGAATCAAAGTGTCCTTTGTCTTGCAGACGAAGCTGGCCTTGCAGAAGCAGCTGTCCAAGGCCCTGCCGGCAGGGTTCTTGAGCAGCAGCCTCAATCCCGCTGCTCTGTGCACTTTGGCATCCTCACCGCTGGCACTACGAATTCCGCAGGGCCCCACGGCCATCATCCACAATCCCTTGATAAGCCCCGCCCTTTTTAGGCCTGCTCCGGGACCCCTCAGGCCCACACACCCGCCCATTATTTTCTCTCCTTATTGACGATGAGGACAAAATGCCACATTTGACACATCGTCAATACAGTCTGCACACGCACCAACTCAATACAGTGCGTCTTTGACTTACGGGTGTCCCAATTGACAAGTAGAAAATTGCATTCTACCACATTGCAATGTCTATTTCAATTTGATCAATTGTTGAGACCTAATTTCAATGGGGAAATCTCATTTCATATATGAGCAAATGGAGCTCCTAAGTCAAGGTGAAGGTGAAGGACCATCACTCAACTGTTTGAGTGCATGTTCCCTGGGGTCTGACCCTATTGGAAGCCATAATAGTGAATATCCTGTGTTTTATTGACCAGAACAATCTGTCGTGACACAAGAGTGCGCACCAATTATACTTCTGTTGCCAAATTTGAGAGATTTCTAGTTGTACTCTGGGAAAACAGTATGATTCCTGGATTAGACTCCGTGTATCAATCACACGTTTTACAAAGCAAAAAATAAATAAATAAAAAATAGCTGAGTCACTTTGCATTGTAGGGTCGTCATCATCAAATACATACCGGTAAGTTCTGTTTGTCTGTCTGTCTTTCTCTGCCGTAATACAAAGCCAAGAACTTTCACCATACTTGATAAATGCATTTTTATTTCATTTAATAAGAGTGTAAACTATATTTGACATGAGCCATTAAAGGAGGGGTGGGGAACCTTTTTCCAAATTCTTCAAATGCTTTCCTGTTATGCTTTTTGCGCAATATCAAGACACAAGATGAGAAAAACCCAATTTCATGATCTGTGTTCTACTGTATCTGTCTGTCAAATGTTTTTTTTTTAAGTAGCTTTTCCATCTTGGCGTAACTATCCATCAAGTGCAATAATGTAGGCTACAATGTGATAAATGTGTTCAAGTGTGTATAATGTATTCATTTTTCTGTAGTACTGTTATTACCCAGTTATGGTTGCGTTTATTTCCCCTGCTTTGAAACAATCAAAATTAAAATATATTATTCTTATTTATATCATTCTTTTCGACCCAATAAATATGAACCTATTTCATTTTATGTTTTGTATGTTTAGCACAACAAAATACAACGTGTATTATCGTTCTATCCCTTTTATGAGCATCCGAATTTGTTTTCGTTTTACATGAAAACTTTTTTTTTTAACGGCGGATTGTACTCGGAAATGACGTCACGACACCGTCGTCCTTTCCAGAGAGAAAAAAATGGCTGCTGTTGACATCGACGTGCCGGTGGATGCCGAGTCTCAGCTTCACAATGCCGGCGACCTGGAACGGTGAGATGGGAAATGATTGGGCTTTAACAGCGCTTCAAATATTAATAATAGTGTTGATAATAACCCGAGTTAGAAGTATTGACCACAACAGTGCTATATTCGAAGCTAACTTCGCCAGCGTGCTCCGGGAATTGAAATAACGTGTTCACCGCGTTGGTTTTGTATTCAACGACAGACTCGTTGTATTTACGTGTTATCGTAAAGGTGTAACTATACACTCAGAATCGGAAGCCTATCCCCTCTCTCGATTCACGAAGTTTTGTGATCGCGTGTTAGTTTCGTTCTACACAATAGCGATCACGCGCACACTGAAGAGTAGTTGAGTCCGTTACAGTCATCGTTCTAGAATGAAATTAACGGTAAGCAAATATCAGCATTGAGTCGTTATTCAATACACGTACCGGAACTCAACAGTCGTCATACTCGTTCAGCAGCTGGTGAGGAGCCCACAGAATAGCGCGTCAAACGTGCTCGCAAAATCCCCAAACCATTTAACCCGCAACTGTTTAGAATACAAAACGATTAACATTTATACAGTACTTGTGACATGGTTTTCATTCGTTTATAATGGCCACCTCTGACCTACAATGTGTATGAACCCAAATTGTCATGAAAGTGAACCGCCCGTGTTCCAGCACTCTATAAAACAACCCCCACAATTTTTTGGAATTGATTTTTGATGATAAAAACAACACCGTGCCTTTCTCTTCTTAAAAGTGTACAGTAAATGCACAAACGAATATAAGGCGTAACCAATTTTTGTGCCATGATTTCATGCTTGCATTGGATGGCCTGCTCGTTGCTGTGCATACCCTGGCCACCGGGGGCAGTATGATTGGAACGCGCCACACAAAGACCATCGGTCGTTCTTCGCAGAGTACAAAGAATATATACCCTTTGGCGTTATTTATTGTTTGTCTACGTGCTGTAGCGCCATTTATGTGCGTAGATCTGTTGCTTAAAGGGTTCTAACCAAGGCCTGTCCGATTAATCGGCAAGGCAAATTTTCAGCATGATTCAGAATCCGTTTGAGTTGGGTTCTCTTGAGCCTTTTTTTGAGTCGGTGAGTTCCCGATTGAGTGAGAGTGTGCTATAATGTGATATTTTAGGGAGCAGCATAGCAGGTAGTTCCTGCAGGGTGTCGGTCCACATTGTTGCCACTTAACACTCCACTCCCGTGACGCGGATTACAGGAAGTGGGTGTCAGCCCCTCTAAATTTAGAAAGCAGCCACTTACCACTCTTGGATTTGTGATCAGTATTCTCGTGGTGAAGGAACCTGCCAAGACCTCCTCCTTGACTTTTGCTCTTCCGCTTTCCCCTTTCAGTCAGGCCGAAGGCTTCAAAGAGCAGGGCAATGTGTTCTACAGCAAGAAAGACTACTCGGAGGCCTTCAATTACTACACCAAGGCCATCGGTAAGTGGACTTCATTCATCACAAACCACTTTCATTGAAACTGACAGGAGTTGTTTGAAGTTCAGAGACACCTTGTCATGTTATCGAACGTAGGGGTGTTCCCAAACATTTGACCAGTGGCGTGCATCAGATCGTCCGTCTAATTCTGTCTTTCGTCTCCCGTGGAGATGCATGTCCCAAAAACGCCAGCTACTACGGCAACAGGGCGGCCACCCTTATGATGCTCTGCCGCTTTCGGGAAGCCCTGGAAGATTCCCAGCAGGCCGTGCGCCTGGACGACTGTTTCATGAAGGTGGGATTATCCAATCGCCCTCCTCCCGCTCGCAATCTCAACCGCGCAAGTTTTTTTTTTTTTTTCATACGAGGTGGCCTCCTTCTTTCCTCCCACAAGGGTCATTTACGCGAGGGCAAGTGCCACCTGTCTCTGGGGAACGCCATGGCTGCTGCCCGCTGCTTCCAGAAGGTTCTGGATCTGGAACCCAGCAACCGAGAGGCGCAGCAAGAGGTGGGAAAGCATCCACTGTTATTTATTTATTTTTATTTTTTTAGTTAAATCACGGCGGGCACATTTTGTACGCTGTTGCTCATCCGCTTTTCCTCTCTCATGACAGAACAAGAATGCCGAAACTCTGCTGGAGTTTGAGCGACTGGCGGATTTTGGCTTTGAAAAGCGAGACTTCAGAAAGGTCGTTTATACTCCGTTCAAAACTTGTAGCACAACGCATAACTGTAGCTGGAGGATAGCACATTCGCATTGAATACAACCACGGGCAAATATTCTTTATCCTCGGCTTACTGTTTCCTCCACAATAACGTTGTCTGATTCCACCATGACGAGATACTGAAAGTGAAAGTTGGGTCATCTTGAGCCAGGTGGTGTATTGCATGGACCGGGCCCTGGCCTTGGCCTCTGCCTGCCATCGCTTCAAAATCCTCAAGGCCGAATGTTTGGCTCTCTTAGGACGCTACCCCGAAGCTCAGTCTGTCGCCAGGTGGGCACTTCTCATCATTATGTTGGCAAAGTCCGTACATTGACGTGACTTTGGCTTTCCTTTTGCGCAGCGATATCTTGAGAATGGACTCCACAAACGCAGATGCGCTCTACGTGCGAGGATTGTGTCTTTACTACGAGGACTGCATCGATAAGGCCGTGCAGTTCTTCGTGCAGGCGCTGCGCATGGCGCCGGACCACGAAAAGGCCCGGCTTGCCTGCAGAGTGGGTTTTTGCCGTCGGTGTGCGTTGGCCGTCTCGAGAGCGGCTTCAAGACAAACGTCTGTTTCAGAATGCCAAAGCCTTAAAAGCCAAGAAGGAGGAAGGAAATCTGACCTTTAAGAACAACAGCTACGAAGCCGCCTATCAGCTGTATAGCGAAGCCCTCAGGATAGACCCCAACAACATCAAGACCAACGCCAAACTCTACTGCAACAGAGCCGCAGCAGGAGCCAAGGTATCACTTGCAGATGACCTTGATTACCGCCGCAGCGGGTAAATGGAACAGAGCAATGGATTTCTTGTATCCTCCTCCTTGTTGTCCCCATTGACTTCCTGCTCCACCATAGATGAATAAACCCGATCAGGCCATTGAAGACTGCACCAGTGCCATCAAGCTGGATGACACTTACATCAAGGCCTACTTGAGAAGAGCACAGTGGTACGTTGGCTCATCGCCCTTTTAAACGGAGAATTCGTCAAATAGCCTTCACAAGACCTGGTCGCCATAGTCGGATTTATTTTCTTTTTTCTTTTTTTCCTCCATCCCCCAAAAATGCAAATTTAGTCTGTAAATTCAACTTTTTATCCGCCCAAAAATACTTTACTCTTCGCTAAATTTGATATTCTTGAAACATTCCAGTTTTTGGGGGGGGGGGGGGGGGTTGACCCGGCCCCAAAATGTTGCGTTAGTCTCGCAACATGACGACAGATTGAGAGAAATGCCGCCGTCTTTTACAGGCAACGTGCACATTGGCGCTTTTCTGACACACTCTTTGCCTGGCTTTAGTTTCATGAACACAGAGCAGTACGAAGAGGCTGTCCGAGACTACGAGAAAGTGTATCAGACCGAAAAAACATCCGGTAAGACTTTGTGCGTCTTTTCGCGGTCGACCCGCGAGGCAACTGACTACATACAGCTTCCTGTCTGCATCCAGACCACAAGCATCTGCTGAAGACGGCCAAGCTGGAGCTGAAGAAGAGCAAGAGGAAAGATTACTACAAGGTGCTAGGTGTCGGCAAGAACGCCACCGATGACGAGATCAAAAAAGCCTACCGCAAACGTGCCCTGTTGCACCACCCAGGTACGGCGATGGCCGTTGATCAACGCGGGGGTCTCCCGTCCCTTGTTCTCACCAAGCCCACCTTCTCTCTGCGTGCGGCAGACCGCCACAGTGCAGCCACCCCGGAGGTGCAAAAGGAAGAGGAGAAGAAATTCAAGGAAGTGGGCGAGGCCTTCACCGTTCTCTCCGACCCCAAAAAGAAGACCCGATATGACAACGGGCACGACCTGGGTGACGACGGCACCTTCGACGGTGGAGGCAAGTGCTCTCTCTCCCCGTGTCACTTCATTTTCATCTCGGACTTGCTGTTCTTGTGAAAGCGAACCACTGGATGGCGCCACGAGTCAAATATTTTTTTTGGACCAACGTTTCTATTTTTTAAAAATGGACCTGATACCATGTGAAATGTTGTTACCTGTCCGACTGTGCTGTTTGTAACGGTAGCATTTTTGAGGCAGCTCTTGGGTATTGTTGTCATCAGTGGTCTTTTCATAGTTGAATGCTAAAAATATACTGTTTTTCCATTTTGTTTTTCTGCTTAGATGTCGATGCCAACAACATTTTCAGGGCTTTCTTCGGCGGCCATGCTGGAGGATTTACTTTTGATTCCAGTGCAGGTATTTTTTTTTTTGAGTGTTACGTTATAACTTCAATGGCATTCTGTTTCTTTTTCTATTATAATTTCTTTGTGGCCCTCACACTCCTTTGTACATTCTCAACATTTTAATTGCACACTCGAGACTAACCTTTTCCTCATGCCTCCCTTCAAGATTCTGGACCTGGGAATATGTTCTTCCAGTTTGGCTAAAGACATAAGGGAGCACAGGATTTCAAAACACAGCTCTTCAGTGTACAGCCTCGAGATGGATCCAGTCACTTGAAAACTCTCCCGCTGTTCTCAAAACACCTCATTCTTACGTTGTTGTGCTCGATAACATGAAATGGAAACATTGTGTTCAATTAGTTTTAGATGTTTTTTTTTTTTATAAATGGGGTGTGCCAGTGAAATGAGCTGTCACTACCAGACCTCGGTAGATCCTAACAAAAGGTCTCGTGCAAATCTATCCAGGCTTCTTCCGCTCCTCCTCCATCATGCTGCAATGTATATTTCGCCTGAATGTAAAGTCCATAAATATTTCTTTTCTGTCCCTATGTTCTTCTTGTGGCCTGTTTATATTTACCGTTCTTCATTAACCACTTGAGTTTGGATTGGATCTGTCCAAGTATTTTCAGGCAAGAGTTGGGGGCTCCTCTTCAGTTCGTCGTTTGACAGTGACCCAAGAACTCACTTATTTGGAATGGCTCCCTACCAGAAGGAAATGATGCGACCAGGTTACTCAACAGCCGGTTACGAGTGAAGTTTAAATGCGGGGTACTGTCTTGGTGTCTTCTGCTCAAAGGTCGTACTAAATCTATGGGGGGAAAGTAGACCATGATCAAATATCCTAGATGACACGCATAGAATGAAAAAGGAAAAGTACCACTTTTTTTTTTGTTCCACTAGTTCAAAGGCCCACTCATACCGTGAGTGGAAAAAGTCCCAATTCCGTTACCGCTTTGAATCTTTTATTTTTTTGCACGCTATCAAGGTTCATGTTGTTCTGATAAATAAAAACGCATAGTTTATTGTCATGCTGAATGTGTCAATGTTTTTGAGGACATGTATCTAATGTGCCTGCTTTTGGAATGTGGCTTTGAACCGGGAATCTCAACAGTGAGATGTGCTAAACCCGAGACCTACGTGCCCGCCTCATTGTGTATAATTTAGAATGAACGTGACATGAATTCAGTTTATCATCGAAAGTGCCAAATGTCCACTTCAAAATGTCCATTTCGAGGTTGCCTTTTCAGCATGTCCCGTGAGACACAGTGTGGGCGCGGTCGACAAACCGCACGTGACCAAAATCGAGCCAATCAGGAGGTCGCATGTCGTCGAACTCAACTCGCCAGATTATGGTGAGACGACGGGCGAGCTCGGCGGCTGCTGGCTGGCTGGCAACGAGCACGAGTCGCCTTTCTCGAGCCGTGTCGTCTCCCCAACGGGTGGCTTCGTTTTAGCTCGGGAAAAGCAGCTGACTTGGTCGTCGAGGTAAGTGCGCGCACACCGAAGCTATTGGCGACGCGCTTCGTGGTCGTCGCTTGACGTTAGCCTGTTAGCTTTTGAGACAGCTCGATGTTAGCGGGCGGGCGTTCGCATGACGTGAGGGATGCACTTTATGATTCATGTCATCCTACTATAAGCCACAAAAAGATTGCTTTCAAAGCCCCTTTCGTTTGGATTCTCCCTTTGTTCAGCATTGAGTTCAAGTCCCGAAAAGATCCCAATTTGAGGCGAATTATGGACCCGGCATATACATCCGCGCTCGGGGTTCCCACACTGAGGTACAGGAGCTAGAATAGTTCCCGCAGTCACTTAAAATTGCTCCGTGCTCACAGTTTTACAGTGTTCCTTCTCACTCGTTTATAGTTTGTTCATGTGTCTCAATCATGTTGGTGAATCTGTATAAATTAGAATGGAAACATGGGGTGGAAGGCATAGGAAGGAACAGGTTTCATGAGGCCACTTCCCATCTCATGTCTATTCAAAAATACTCAAATGATAAAGTCAAATCGTGCAAATGATTTGCATTTCACTCTGTGCTGCGCATCTTTGTAATCAGGTGAAACGACTCGAACTGAGGGTGTTGGGAACCAAGCCTTGACAGGAAAAACAAAAATGTGTGAATAATGGACGTCCTCCTCTAAAGATTGCCTCTATTAATAATTAGCTCACACGCCGCTGTTGTATGTTAAGGCCGTGTTAATGCCCGAACCCCCCTCCTTTTGCTCCCTTTTCATCCCGTCGCCTTCATCCACAGCATCATGCATTTTACGCCTGCATAACTCCACAAACAGTGGGCTCAACTGGCCAAGTTCAGGAACATCTGCCTTTAAGTCCACTCAAATCCATGAGTTGACAGACAGTGCAACCTCAAAGTCAGCCAGAAAAATAAAGTAACATGGCATCAATAAGACAGTTGCGGTTTAACTTTGCCTGGAATGTTTTTTAACATTTAGTGTAAATTTAAAATCAAGTCGCCTTTTTGCTCTTTGAAGACGCTCGATGCACACGCGACATCGAGAGAACAGAAAAGAAATAACTTGTATTCCAGGCGTCGTCCAACTAACTCATGGTAAAACGTCTGCACGAAATGGACATTTTGATTTGAGTTGATGTTGTGCAGTCAAACAGGTTCCTGTGTTGGCCAAAGATCAATTTCCAGTTTTACTTTAGATCATCACTGGTGCAAAGAACCCTTTCAGCAATGTTGAGTGAATCTTTTACATGCGTCCTGAGGTTCGTTCAGTCGCAAAAAATGTTTCTCTGTCGTCAAATATGTCGATCAGGCTTAGCAGGCTGCGTTTATCTGTTTGTTTGTCGTCCTTGCGAAAGTTGGTCCGAGGCCAGTCGAGACAGTTGTGCAGACGAGTTTCACTGGCCTTCAGCTTTTTGCGCTTCCTCCCAAACGGGAGCTCAAACACTTGAAGAAGTTGGGCAGAGGCTGAGCAGGTCTGACTGCATTCAGGCAGAATCCCTGAAAACTGGATTGTCAGGCCACTTGTTGTAGTAGTAGTAGTAGTTGTAGTGATGATCATTATTTCGGCGTACTTGTGATCGTTTTGTTTGGCGGTGAGTCGGGAGATTTTTTATTTATGTCATAAGTGCCTTGGAAATCAGGAGTCTGGCGAAGAACGCGATAGCGGCAATATTGTTTGGAAATCGGGAGGGAGGACCGGGAACTTGATGATCTGAATGACAATTTGGCATCTCTCAAAGGTTCCTCTGCGATCCACCGCTGCCATGTCGGCGAAGGCCATCTCGGAACAGACCGCCAAGGAGCTCTTATTCAAGTCCATCTGCCCCTCGGCGGCTGTGCAGAACCGCTTCCGCTATGCCGGCGTTACCGCCGAGACCGACTGGGCTCGCCTGACACAGGAGCACCCTTGGCTGCTCACAGAGGTAAGGAAAGTCACGTGGATGCTCCGCGCAAAAAGTTGGCAACAAATTGCAGGATGAACTTGGAACGCGGGTGGACCTATTCTACCCCATCTTGCCAGATTTTTCAAATCCCATAAAATACTGTGGTCTGTGACAATATCAATGTTCTTTCGCCAGGAAAAAGTTTGTTCCCAGCCTTTTCTGTTTTGGACTACTCAGCTGTAGAAAATGGGTTGGTTTACCCCAAAACGGCAGTTTCTAACTACTAAAAAAAATAATAATAATTTTGGAATATTGCTGCGGAGACCTTTTCATTGTTTGCCCTCATCTGTCTCGCCACAGAGATTGGTGGTGAAGCCGGACCAGCTGATCAAGCGGCGCGGGAAGCTGGGACTGGTGGGCATCAATTTGGACCTGTCAGGCGTTCGCGAGTGGCTCCAAAGTCACCTGATGAGAGAAACCACCGTGAGTCGACTGCAGGCTTCCTCAATTCCCGTCCCGAGTTTTTCCATCCGCGCTCTCTTGTACCAAAGCTCATCTGAAGGGATTTGGGAGAATGCGACGAAAATCTGTTGTTCATAATCAAGTACAGATTCTGAAGTCGAATTGGATGATGTTCATCCGGACCAAAGCCTCAGTTTGCGCTGCTGGGATAACTTTGACCTTTGGGTTTGCTGGATTTGGGAATAAAATGTCATTTCTCAGTTCGATTCTCGCCGGTCAAACCGCATTCATCGTGTAGCCCCAGGCACGAGTGTGCATATACCGGGTCACGTGTTATGTAATATGAGTGGATGAGGGTGGTCTATTCTGGTCCTCTATACATGCAAACGTGCTCTGCCGCATGAAAGCAGCGCGGGAGAAAGCGTGTCTGCCCTTGACGCGTCGACATGCACGGGGGCGCGGCGGGATTTGGTCATGCAAGCAAGGTGAAAGCGACGCAATGGTTTGTTGATACGAAGTCTTTGTTTTCAATAGGTGGGCAAGGCAAAGGGCGTGCTGAAGAAATTCCTCATCGAGCCTTTTGTTCCGCACAAACAGGTCATTGAATCACACCCATGTTCTTTTTCCTCCTATCTCGGAAATATTGCTCAGTCAGGCTGTTACCATCATGAAAAGTGAAAGCTGTACAACTGCGCCCTTTCTCCGTTTCTTAAATTTGAGCCAAGCGATTAGTTTTGGGCTCGAGGGTCACACGCAAGCATTGGGAAAAGCCTCTGTGTCGGCGTTGTTTGCCCCAGGAGGAGGAATTTTACGTGTGCGTGTACGCTACGCGCGAGGGCGACCACGTGCTCTTCCACCATCGGGGCGGCGTGGAGGTGGGCGACGTGGACGCCGAAGCGCAGCGACTGATGGTGGCCGTCGACGAGGAGCTCAGGCGCGATCAAGTGACCAAGCGGCTGTTCACACACGTTCCTGGCGAGAAGAAAGAGTGCGTATTGAGCTCCGCTTTGACAAGCAGCGTTTGAAGCACCGTCATTGGCTGAGTTTGCTTGCCTCTCAGCTGATTTCTTTTTTTTCATCAGATTGATGTTGTCCTTGTAGGATCCTGGCCAGCTTTATCCTGGCGCTCTTCAAACTCTATCAGGATCTGTATTTCACCTACCTGGAGATCAACCCTTTAGGTAATTGTCTCCCGATGGCCTTCTCGTGACTTTTCACGAATGCAAAAAAAAAAAATGCTGAAAAGGAAGGTTGCTCGCTGCATATTTGAATCTCACGTCATTATCATGTGAGCTGAATTGGATCGTGTTTTGCACCAGTCGTCACCCAAGATGGCGTCTACGTCCTGGACATGGCGGCCAAGATCGACGCCACGGCCGATTACATCTGCAAGGCCAAGTGGGGCGAGATTGACTTCCCGCCGCCTTTCGGCAGGGAAGCTTATCCGGAGGTGAGAAGGTGGAAAGTGGCCTTTTTTTTTTTTTAGCTATTGTGGGGTTGACTTGCACAGTCACCATGAGCTTCTCTGTGTCACGCGAAATGGGAAGTGTCCGGTTTGCCTTTAACAATGTCAATTTACTTAGCAAAATAAAGCAGCGCCGTCACAACTGAGATACGGCGCATCAGGAGCCGCAATAAACCCCAAAAACTCATTTAGTGAAGGCCAGTTTGATCGTGGTACAAACTGCGGGGATCAAGAACGTTTGTTCTTCTGTGGTGCGTCTCTTCCAGGAGGCCTACATAGCTGATCTGGATGCCAAGAGCGGTGCCAGTCTGAAGCTGACGTTACTGAACCCTCGTGGCAGGATCTGGACGATGGTGGCAGGGGGCGGAGCCTCTGTCGTCTATAGGTAGACTTTGAAAGAATGTCTCCTTTACTTGTGGCCCGAGGAGAATGAATCGGGCACCGCGGTCGACATCTGTGTCCTGCCCGTCCAGCGACACCATCTGCGACCTGGGCGGCGTGGACGAGCTGGCAAACTACGGCGAGTACTCCGGCGCGCCCAGCGAGCAGCAGACGTACGACTACGCCAAAACCATCCTCTCGCTCATGACCCGTGAGAAGCACCCTCAAGGTGCGTTGCCTGGAGCCGGCGAGCGACTCGTGCTGGTCGCTAGACAAGGAGGTGACGCCGGACCGCCTTCACCTTGCATTCCTCCCACAGGAAAGGTGCTGATCATCGGAGGAAGTATTGCCAACTTCACCAATGTAGCGGCCACCTTCAAGGTGAACGAGGCCCACGGGACAACGCAGGGCAGATGGAGACTTTTTGCCTTTCTGAGCTTTTGCTTTGCTGCATCTTCACTCAGGGCATCGTCAGGGCCATCAGGGACTACCAGGGTCCTCTCAAGGAAAACGAGGTTACCATCTTTGTTCGACGGGGTGGCCCCAACTATCAGGAGGGGCTCAGGGTCATGGGGGAAGTGGGTGAGTTTTATTGATTTGATTTGGATGGTTTACAATGATAAATGTTAAAAAATAAAAATAAAAAAATGGCGCCTTTGAAAACTGATGCACCCGAGTCACATTTGTGTAAATCCTAACAACTCGAAAAGCCATTCACTAATTGTCTTATTTCTCTCTCTCTCTTTCTCCAGGGAAGACCACGGGTATTCCCATCCACGTGTTTGGCACAGAGACGCACATGACAGCCATAGTGGGCATGGCACTAGGACACAAGCCCATCCCCAACCAGCCGCCGATGGACGCTCATACCGCTAACTTCCTGCTAAATTCAAGCAACAACACGAAGGTAATTTCAGCACGCTAAGAGGGGAAGTTGGGGGTCAATTTGTGTCGTTAAGTTGTGTCACAAGCGGCGACGTGTCTTTACTGTGGCGCGCCAGACGCCAGCCGGCACAAGGACGGCCTCCTTCTCGGAAGACAGGCCGTGCGATGACGTCACACCGAGCAAAAAGTCCAAAGCGGGTCTCTCGGCAGGTATTAAACGTGCTCACGTCTCGTGTCTGCTTTCCTTCCTTGATGTCTTTCTTCCACTTTTCCTTCCTTCCTTTTTTTTTTCTGTGTGTGTGCGTGTGCGCGCTGCACAAACTGTCCACTCACTCACCCTCGCCTTTTCCGTGCTTGTTTCTCTTAAGACCCTCTTCATTCATTACTGTGGCCTCTGAAGAATGTGGTCACAGGTGTTTGGAAAGGTAAGTTTTGGGTGCGCCCCGCCTGCGCTGAGCTGCGCTGTTTCTGCACACGCGCTCCACTTGACACGGCAGAGGCGCGTTTGCATCGTCGCGGTGCCTCTCGCACTGCTTGGTTGTCTGTGGCGCCGTTAAAGCTGCACTTTGTGGAAGGGAAATCTGAAAGGTTCCACTCAGCCCAGCCGCGCTGAGCTTTGCATGCTCTCACATCTGCCGCGTCTGTTGCTGTCAAATGTTGAGAAAATAGTCTTCAAGTTGCACTCATTGGTTTTTTTTTTGTTTGTTTGTTTTTGTTTCCTGTTTTTGTGGCCGTTCATTTTTGTTGTCGGGTCCCGTGGGCTCGTAGAAGAGCAGGCCTCAGCGGGCTGTGGCGGAGGTATGAAAGGGGGTGACAATCCTGTTCATGTTCATTCCACCTTTTCCATGTGTGCCTTGTCTTTTTTTTTTTTTCCTTGTCTTCAGCCTTCTCCTTTTATTGTAGCTTACGACGGCGTGTTGCTTTGTATTACTAACATGGTGGACTCGTGTTCCTTCGAAGCAGCGGTGGGCTATCTATAGACCGAATCCACCATTGTTACCTCGCATTTATGGAAACCATCGAAATTATTTGAAAATGCAATATATGCTTCATCCGGAGCAGTCCACCATCAATATTTGTTAGCTCGACTAAAACTGAACAAATCTGAATGGATTAGATGCTACGCAATAGTGATGCTGATGACCGTATTCCATTTATTCATGCACATTTGTGACATAAGGCCAGGCAGCTTTTTTTTTTTTTTAATATCGCGCATCTTATACACAAGTGAACTCGGTGCGTGTAACATTTAAAAAAAATAAAACATTTCAGATGAGTCGCCATGGAGTGGATCTTCGCCTTTGTCTGTGCAGTGTGGGACAAATAAAGGATTATCTTATCTTATCTTATCTTAAAAATCCAAAGTGCATCGCGTTGCACGGAAGGCAAAATGTGGCTCCTGTGATGAATTATCCTCCCCCGGCCCCTCCCTTCCGATGTCTCCAAACTGTCTGCAGAGTGACGTTCCGCTGTGCTGTGTTGTGGCTTCTAACCAGCCCCCTTCCCTTTCAAGCTTCCTTCTATGACTGAGTACGGAGAGGGAAAAAAAACCAAAGCAAATCTCTCTACCACGTGTGCTTTTTCAGCCAAAGCGACCACACTCTTCAGCAAGCACACCAAGGCCGTGGTGTGGGGCATGCAGACGCGAGCCGTGCAAGGGATGCTGGACTTTGACTACGTGTGCTCCCGCGACGAACCCTCGGTGACCGCCATGGTTTACCCCTTTACGTGCGTTCCTCGCCGTGCAAAGGCAACTTGTCGCTGCCGGCTGTCTTACTGGGTGTCGATGGATTGGACAGTGGCGATCACAAGCAGAAGTTCTACTGGGGACACAAGGAGATCCTGGTGCCGGTCTACAAGAGCGTGGCCGACGCCATGAAGAAGCACCCCGAAGTGGACGTGCTGATCAGCTTCGCGTCGCTGCGCTCGGCCTTCGACAGCACGGCGGAGGCCATGCAGCACCCGCAGGTAGTGGGCTTTGTGGGACGGGCGGGTCCGACGAGTGGCGCGCGTCAATGCGTTTCCTTGCGTGCCGCCATCAGATTCACACCATCGCCATCATCGCAGAGGGCATCCCCGAAGCGCTGACCAGGAAGCTGATCAAGATGGCCGATGAGAAAGGCGTCACCATCATCGGGCCGGCGACGGTAATCGACTCGGGTCGTCTTTTCCGAAGTCGGCGAGCAATGAATTCTTCTTATTTCACCTCCAGGTTGGCGGTATTAAGCCGGGCTGTTTCAAGATCGGCAACACCGGCGGCATGCTGGACAACATCCTGGCCTCCAAGCTCTATCGGCCCGGCAGCGTGGCGTACGTGTCGCGTTCCGGGGGCATGTCCAACGAGCTCAACAACATCATCTCGCGCACAACGGACGGCGTCTACGAAGGCGTGGCCATCGGAGGAGACAGGTCCGCTCGCTCTCATCCCACCCGCCCCCAAAGTTGTGCGCTTCCTTCACACGGTGTCTGTCCCCTTCTGTTTAGATACCCCGGCTCCACGTTTATGGACCACGTTCTTCGCTACCAGGACACTCCAGGCATTAAAATGATTGTGGTGCTGGGAGAGGTGGGAGGAAATGTGGCATTTTCTCCAGATGTGTTGCGTGATTGCAACCATCTGAATTGGTGGAGTTGGATGACTGTGTCGGAGTAATGCTTGAACTATTTCCTGCCTTCATTTAGATTGGTGGCACGGAGGAGTACAAGATCTGTCAGGGCATCAAGGAGGGCAGGATCACCAAACCGCTCGTGTGCTGGTGTATCGGAACCTGCGCCACCCTGTTTGCATCAGAGGTAAGGCAGCTGGCTGCCTTGGTAAATCACGACACTGGCTTTCAACATGACAGGGCGGCAAAGATTTAAAAAAAAAAAAAATCTCCAGTCAAATCGCCTTCTTATTCTTGTTTTTAAGCCCGCTCGTTCTTTCCACGTGCTCATTAGGTCCAGTTTGGCCATGCCGGGGCATGCGCCAATCAGGCGTCCGAAACGGCAGTGGCCAAAAACCAGGCCCTGAGGGACGCCGGAGCATATGTACCCAAAAGCTTTGACGAGCTGGGTGATGTCATCAGGTGAGAACGCCCTCTCCAGATCTCAGAAGTGTGAATCTCCCTCTGACTGTTCCTGAAAAATAGGACTGTGTATGATGAACTGGTGGCCAGTGGCACAATTGTTCCTGCCCAAGAGGTTCCGCCACCGACAGTACCGATGGATTACTCGTGGGCCAGGGTAAGAACGCCATCTGATGGCATAACCTAGTTTGAGATCTGTAGCGCCTTACCATGGTCCTTTTGTCCAGGAATTGGGCCTGATCCGTAAACCCGCCTCCTTCATGACCAGCATCTGTGACGAGCGAGGCCAGGAGCTCATCTACGCCGGCATGCCCATCACCGAAGTCTTCAAAGAGGAGATGGGCTTAGGGGGGGTGCTGGGACTTCTTTGGTTCCAGCGCAGGTTGGCTGATGTTTTGCAGACCTTAAAAAAAAAAAAGGGTGTGGGTAGCCCCCAAGGACCACATGCGTAGCTTGTGTCCCTATTCTAAAAACGGCTTTACCTGTGATTGCACATTGTGATTTCCCAGGAATGTTGTTGAAGCGCTCATTTGAAAACATAAGCACTGGCAGGGCTTCGGAAAAAGTGTCATTTCTTGGCTTCCAGGTTGCCTCGCTATGCCTGCCACTTCATCGAAATGTGCCTGATGGTGACGGCCGACCACGGGCCCGCCGTCTCCGGCGCTCACAACACCATCGTGTGCGCGCGAGCCGGCAAAGACCTGATCTCCAGCCTCACGTCCGGCCTGCTCACCATTGTCAGTACCCGCCGCGCGTCTCCCCTCTGTCGGTGGAGCCCGCCGTTTGAAACCGGTACTCGTGCGTTCCAGGGGGACCGTTTTGGAGGCGCCCTGGACGCCGCCGCCAAGCAGTTCAGCAAAGCCTTTGACAGCGGCATGCTGCCAATGGAGTTTGTCAACAAGATGAAGAAAGACGGCAAGCTCATCATGGGCATTGGACACCGTGTCAAATCAGTAAGTGCACTGGCTTTATTTGAAAAAGAAAAGTGGAAATGGAGCATAGCAAAGCATTCAAGTTGGCCTGTCGTCCCAGATCAACAACCCAGACATGCGGGTGGAGATTCTGAAGGACTTTGTGAAGCAGCATTTCCCTTCCACTCAGCTGCTGGACTACGCCTTAGATGTGGAGAAGATCACCACCTCGAAGGTACGACCGGCTGCCGCCAAGTCGGGCCAAACCATTGAAATGAATCCTCATGGACGTTGCCTTGTAGTTGGTTGTCATTTGAAAATCGCAAAGGCTGCGTTTTGCATTGGCTTTGCTTTTGTTGTTGTCCCCCCCCAACCCTAGAAACCCAATCTCATCCTTAACGTCGACGGTTTTATCGGCGTGGCCTTTGTGGACCTGCTCAGGACGTGTGGCGGCTTCACGCGGTAAGAGCAGATAAGCAGAACGTAAAGCATGACTGGAATGGCGCCACCTGGTGCTGTGGATGAGTTGCCACGTCCACGCCCAACGGGAGCTTTGTGAGCACACTGGCAAGTATTGTTTGTCCTGTGACTTCCAGCGACGAGGCTGATGAATTTGTGGAGATCGGCGCGCTCAATGGCATCTTTGTCCTCGGCCGCAGTATGGGCTTCATTGGTGAGTAGTCACTGTACAGGTCCTCGTTTTTTGGGGGGGGGGGAGACTTGACAGGCTCGCCTTTCACTTTTGTCATCCTTCCAGGCCACTACCTGGACCAGAAGAGGCTCAAGCAGGGGTTGTACCGACACCCCTGGGACGACATCTCCTACGTGCTCCCCGAACACATGTCCATGTGACGCACGTGCGCGTTTCACTCACCCCGTGTTTACTCTCTCGCTCACTCTCTGCCTTGGGAACAGTCGGCAGACGAAGAAGTACGGTACATCCTGATTGACAGTTCAGAGTCGAAGCATTCAGTCTCGTTTTTAATGGATGAAAAGGGGACGTATACTCTTAGACTAGCAGTTGTGGCCAGAGCACAAAGGAACGGGATTTGGATTGCTTCTGTATTTGGACCGCATGGTACCAGGTGAAGTTCAGCCTCTTGTTTAGTTTCTATTTATCATGACACTTTATTTATTCAAATGGTGGTTTAGGCCTTCATTCGGACGCTCCGTCTACGCCTTTTCTACCTTCCTTTCAGGTTTACTTCAGTGATTCTCAAAGTGTTTGTCGGGGCTCACTCTGGTGGTCCTTGAAAGAATCACGGGCCAGGTACAGTTCAGTCGTTTGAGTTTTTGGTACGATTTTCCTAGATTTAGGCGCAGCGTTAACATTCACGCTGACTTGCAAGAACATTCTTCTTTTGAACGCGGACTGTTCTACTCCGACGTACGACCTTGTTTCAATGTTGGCCATTCATAAATTGGAAATACTTAAGACTTTGAAAACGACTGGTCTAGTTCATACACTCTCTTCAAAATGCCTTCCGAGTTCCGACCTCCCTGCAGTTTGTCAAAATCACAAGCCAAGTGAAGACAAAGTAGACTACCGGTACTGTAATCTCGCAAAAAAAAAAAAGGAAGAAAAACCATGAATTGCAGCAAAGGGGAATGATTCCCAAACTTTTACTTTAAAATGTTGCCATAACCCTGAGGTACTTGGGCAACTCGCATCGCGTGATCCTTGTGTTGCTTTTATTTTACTGTGAAACCCCTGGTTTTGTTTGTTTTGTAACATGCTATCGTAGTGGTTTAATAAAGACCTTATTGGTTTACTTTTCATTTGGGCTAATGTGTTAATCATACAGTCCTGTATTCAATTAAACTTGAATGAATTTTTTTTTTATCAATGTGATATTCTTGAGTACCTTTTATTTCATTCGTTGGCATGTATTTTACATCTTGCATTCGGAAACGGGTATATCGGCCTCCAAAAAAGACCCAATCGCAGGCGACGTTCACGTGGTGCCGGAAAATTGTCTTCGGGAAACGTTGTTGTCCTGTACGTCAATCGGCATATAAAGAGTGTGACGCTCCCGGAGTGTGATCATCCAATTCTTGGACAATTATAATATTTTTCTCTACACAGACCCTCACTAAACTTGATGAGGAAACCTCTTAACGGTTATAAAACTCGAAATATTCCAATGAACAGTATGACAATTGCAGAGGTTGAAGTGGGTATGTGCATGGATGTCCACCTTTTCGTGGCGATTGTTTGCAGCTTTGTGGCATGACTGACGGCTTTCACTGTCCAGTCTTCTGGTCTTCTCCATTGCGATTCTAGTAAATAACCGCTAGAGGGAGCCTGGCCATCAGCAGCCGACCGGATGATCTGAGTTGAAGGGAGTCTTTCCTTTTTTTTTTTTTAATACATTATGTCCATCTCTTGTGTCACCGATGCACCTCCTCTTAACATCCACTAGAGGGCAATGTACACTTGAGTAAAGGGACTCAATCGGGAGGTTTCAAGCCCACCCCCCTGTTCTTGATGGTGGTACTTGGGGGAGGCTTCAAGACATTTGGACTCGAGTGTGGACGTTTTTTCTTGTATTAGTTTTTTTTTGTTGTTGCGGGGGTCGGGGGGGCTCATTAGTCTTTGCACTCGGCTGGGTCTCCCCGGAGTGCACGCACGAAGGCAGCAGCATGGACGCGATTTGGATTTGCCTTTGGATCATTTTGGGGATGTCTGGAGCGAATGGTAGGAGCCGATTTTGTCAGCTTTTGACTTGACTTGAAATGCAATGAAGATTTGATCTCCCTGTCAACATGGTGTTTTGGTGTGTTTCTTGATGCAACAGTGACAGTCTTGTCATGTGTTTGACATGAAACTACGTCTGTATGTCGAAAGTCTATCGCAGCATTGTGCTGACATCACACTTCATGGAACCTTATCTGCAGGAATCTTCTGAACGGGGTGTCGTCATGACATCTCGTTGAAATACTTGCATCAACAAATGTGTAACTTGTACAATTATTGGAGAACATTAGTTTTCTTTTTCTTCTGAAACTTTTGATCCCATTCTTTTCATCGTCATGACTATAAGTTGTAACGATATTATACTTGGGAGTTTCTAATGAGGTTTTGCCGCTGCAGGTTCAAATGTGTGCACCTCCAGGGGTGCGAGCACATGTAAGCAGTGTCTGGCTGTGCACCCCAGCTGCGCGTGGTGCGTCCAAGAGGTGGGTGGCTCGAAGTTCCAATGGAACCGGTGTTGTCAAATATGAAGACACAATTCGAGACTCGGAACGATGATGCCGCTGCCTCCTCTTCCTGTCAGGAATTCGGTCAAGGCGAGGCCGGCTCGTCCCGCTGCGACCGAAAAGCCAACCTGGTGGCGGCGGGCTGCGCCGCGTCGGCGGTGGAGTCTCCGCACAGCAGGATGCAGGTGATCGAGGACCGGCCGCTCAGCAGGAAGGCGGCGGGGGCCACGCAGGAGGTGACCCAGATCAAGCCCCAGAGCCTCCACATTACCCTCAGGCCCGGTGAGCCGGCAGAGATGCTCGAGGGAAACGCACTTTGGCCCGCTTTGGGGTGGGGATGTCGTAGTGGGTTGTAAGCGTGACTTTGGGTTGCTCCCTTCACTGGTTGGGCATTGGGGTCGCTGGGTAGCTTTGGGTCGCGTGGCCGCTGGCGTTCAATTGGCAATGGAAGTGACAATGAGGCTCTTCCCGTATGTGCGGCTCTCTTAGACGACGCCAAGCGCTTTACGGTCAAAGTGCGGCAGGTGGAGGACTACCCCGTGGACCTCTACTACCTCATGGACCTCTCCTACTCCATGAACGACGACCTCTACCGCCTGAGGACGCTGGGCAAGGGCCTGGCCGAGGCCATGAACCGCACCACCAGCAACCTGCGCATGGGCTTCGGCGCCTTTGTGGACAAGCCCGTCTCCCCTTACATGTACACCTCCCCCAAAGAGGCCATCAGGAACCCTTGCTACAGGTACCGGGAGTGAACGTTGACTGAGCCGAGTCGGAAACCTCCGCTTCTGTCGTAACCGAGTTCTGCTTGACGGACAGCATCAACACCACCTGCCGGCCCCAGTTTGGCTACAAGCACGTTCTGTCGCTGACGGATAAAGTGAGCCGCTTCACCGAAGAAGTGAGGAAGCAGATGGTGTCCAGGAACCGGGACGCCCCCGAGGGAGGCTTCGACGCCATCCTCCAGGCGGCCGTCTGCAAGGTGCCCGCCTTTCTCCTCCCGACCTAGCTGAGGGCAAATTCAAAGCTCCAAAGTGAGTGGGACATGTCGTCACATCAATCCCACTCCCTTACCAGAGCTTTGGAGGATGGAAGATGACAGAAGTGGGCTTTCGTCCGTCCCTTTAATCGTCCCTAACGGGGTTAAGGACGTGGTGTCACACGCAAAAGAACAAGGCCAGAGTGTAGCCAAAGACTTTTTTCAAAGGACGAGCGCGGACCGGCAAAATCGGGGTCACGTGCCCATCCCCGCATGAGCCGAGCGAAACGTTTTGACTCGTATGCTGTGATTGGCCGTTCAACCAGGAGCAGATCGGCTGGCGTCCCGGCGCTTCCCACCTCCTCATCTTCACCTCGGACGCCAAGACGCACGTGGCGCTGGACGGGCGCCTCGCCGGCATCGTGCGGCCCAACGACGGCCGCTGCCACCTCAACTCGGCCAACCTGTACAGCATGTCTACCACCATGGTTAGCGTGCGGTGTGTGTTTGTCACTCACACTTGGCGGGAGTGGGGGGGGGGGGCGGCAAGAGTGTGTTTGTGTGTCGGGAACTCTAAGAGAAGATTGCCATGCTTCCTTTCAACAGGATTACCCATCTCTCGCTCTCATCACGGAGAAGATGTCCGAGAACAACATCAACCTCATCTTTGCTGTCACCAACCCTGTGGTTTCCTTGTACCAGGTCAGACAGCACTCGGATTGTTGTAGGAAAGCGCCGGACACGTTTAGCCATTTTACGGCTGGAAAAGCCATCAAGTCACGGCCGTGTCTGGTGAGATTGCAACCGGAGAGGCTGTCACGCGTTTCTCCGCATCAACTTAACGTCCTCACAATTCGATGTGGTCTTTGTCATTTTGCCTCTTCGGTGTCAACAGCATTTTTGTCATTTGCAACACGCACGCTGAGCGTATGCTGGAGCAAAGTTGAAAGTGTTGTGGAAAGTTTCTGCAAACTCAAGAGCTTGACAGTCCTGGGCAATAAAAAAAAAAAAAAAAAAGCAAACTGAGAAGAATCGCTGCTCTGACCGGTCGGTTAGGACTTAATCCCAAACATGCGGCGCCTTCCTCAAGGCTTCCAAACCTCAACGACATTTTTGAAGGCGCAATCCGGAGGAATGGAAATTCTCAAATTGATCACCCGTGCGTCGTGTTCTGACTCAGCGAGTTGCAGTTTGAGACAAAAGTGAATGAATGGCAGAAGACGGGATCAAACTTGCTGGGTCAGAAAACGAAATACTGTCCCGTCCTGGAGCCTGGTGTGCTCCAATCGCTACCCGATGACATAGTTGATGTTTTTTGCAGACACAGCGCGGCATTTGTTGTGTGGACTTGATCGCATGAGCAATATGCCGGCCCTTCCGTTTGCATGTTTGTAGAACTACAGCGAGCTGATTCCGGGCACCACGGTGGGAACGCTGTCCAACGACTCCGGCAATGTCATCCAGCTCATTTTGAAGGCCTATGCTGTAAGTGTTACGACACCTTTGTGGCTCGGGGGCGGCATCGGGCGTCTGACGCACACGGCGCCGATCCGTGACCCTCATTCCGTCATGGGGCATCGGTGGGGATTCGGGGAGGGAGGTGTGTATGTATGTGTGTGTGTGTGTGTGTGTGTGTGTGTGTGTGACAAGATTTGTTCCATCTTGGGTCGCTGCAGAAAATCCGCTCCAAGGTGGAACTGGAAGTTCTGGGCGTCCCGGAGGAGCTGTCCCTCTCCTTCAACGCCACGTGTTTGAATGGAGAAGTCATCCCAGGCCTCAAATCCTGCTCCGGACTCAAGATAGGAGACACGGTGAGTCCGAGGCGGCGCTAGAAGTCACTTTGGGCAACGTAGTCATCGGCAATCTGTTCGCACGATCTAAAATGTCCACGTGGTGAGAAGCGAAGGAATGAGCGATTGTCTCCTGAATACGATTCGAACTTGAAGAGTTCCCTTTTTTCCCCCCCCCCTTGTTTGCAAGCTTCCTTGTATCTATTTGCGGTCTGTCTATTGTTTCTTCCTCTTTTTGTCTTTCTATCTTTTTTGAATTTAGCTGCTTCTTCCTCCCACCCCAGGTGACAATTTTGGGCCTGCCCGCATGGATTGTCTCAGGGTTTCATTTTCTCCTTATATGGTCGAGCCTCTCCACGCCGTCTTTGCCTGCTTCGGGGCCCGTACCAGAGTTGGATGTCATGCCCAATAAATATTGACGAACTCGGGCCGAGTGACCCCGTTGCGCTCTTGCCGCAGGTGTCTTTCAGCGTGGAGGCGCGAGCGCGAGCCTGCCCCAAACAGAAGAAAAAAAAGACCTTCGTCATCAAGCCCGTCGGCTTCAAGGACGCGCTGTCCATCGCCGTCACCGTCGAATGCGACTGCAAGTGCCAGAGCAAGGCTCAGCCGAGCAGCCCCGAGTGTCACCACGGCAACGGCACCTTCCAGTGCGGCATCTGCGCGTGCCACCCGGGGCGCCTGGGCCCGCGCTGCGAGTGCGCCGAGGGCGACTACGGGCCGGCCCAGCGGGACCGCTGCACCGCGTCCGGCGGCTCGGACGTGTGCGGCGGCCGCGGGGACTGCGTGTGCGGCCAGTGCGTGTGCCACGCCAGCGACTTCGGCAAAGTGTGGGGGAAGCTCTGCGAGTGCGACGACTTCAACTGCCTTCGCGACAAGGGAGAACTCTGCTCTGGTATGCGCATTTTTATCCATTTGCGATGGCGCTTGTCCTCGACGGGGTCGCGGGTGGCCTGTGGTCCGTCCCGGCTGACTTTGGCCGAGAGGAATAGACAAACTAGCATTCACGCCAACGGATGATTTCGCTGAAAGATGCCAACAAGTCTGTTTAAAAAAAAAAAACGTATTTGATCAAACTCCCCCTCCATTGAAACCCAAGAATTTGGAATTCTTCATTGCCGAATGAAGACGGCGTGCGCACTCATGCGTCTATTGGCAGCCGTCCTTACGGCATGCGAACTTGCCACGCACTTCATCTGGTAAGAATTACAGCCCAAAACAGTTCTCTTCTCAGCCCGGGACACGGCCTCCGTTCCCAAGAAGCACGAGCCGCACTCACTGTGAGGGCTCCGAGGATTCACCCGCACAGCATGATGAGTTTTGGAACGCCAAGGTTCCCTTGTCAAGGCGGCGTGAACAGAAAAGTGGCGTGTTATTCCGTGAAAAAAAAAAAAAAAAACACCATGACGTCATGCCTCATGGATGAGTCAGTTAACGGGGGATTTTGGCCTGTTCTGAGATGCTGTCAGTCATTTTCCCCGCTCCAACAACATTCTCACGTGAGAAATTGACAAGAAGGTGGAACCAAACGTCGACCGCCCTGCTTTTTGCTGGCACATGTTAACCGTCAAGCTCTGAGTGACTCCTCCGCTAACACGGTGCCATGAAAGGAGCAAAATATTTGGCCGCCATCTCAGGGCGTTCTAGAGAGCGTAAAAACTACACGGAGGGGTACAAATTGGCTCATAAATAGCTGCGTTTTTCAGGGAACAGCCGCTCGTTAGGCCGTTGGTCGGCAAATCGGCAGCGTCGCTGTATTTTCGTCTTTGAATGCCAAATTAAGACGGTTCCCACTTCTCAGAGCGGTTCCACTCACATGCGACGCGTTTGTGTTGCCGTGGTCTCCTTTCCGATTTGCCTCTCGACACCTCAATGGTATGTTTAGCCTGGCTCCCCAGAGCCTCCGCAGGCGCTCTGTATTCCCCCCAAGTGGACAGATCAACACGAAAATACCTTGGTGCTTACTCATGGGCCCGGCATGGTGCGGCGCTAAAAATAAAGCCGTGTTTGGGCCGAAAAAGGGGCGGCAGAGCGGGAGATTTGGTGGAAATGTTGCTGTCTGAAGAAGAGGAAGCATCTTTCCAGCGGTTGGCTCTTTGGTCTCGTCCAGATCATTGCTTGTTGGGGTTATGGCGACTGTGGCCGCAATGCTCGCTGCACTGTCACTCCATTGCGGAGACAGATGGCGAAAACATGGCCAAAATAAAAGCGGCACGGAGCCACAGATGTTTTTCTTGAGGGCTGGAACGTGAAAAGACAAAAGCAAATTAGAATACATCAAAAAAGTAGAAAGCTTTGGTTTTGGCTTTTTGAGCAGTATCGTCTCTGCCCATGAAAGGAACATGGACGGATTGTATTGTCACAATTTTCAACAGTTCCAACAGACACATTCTCATAGAAAGGCAGAGAGCTCAAGATTCACTTGGATGTTTAATTTCACGCTTTTTTTTTTGTTTTGTTGATGGCTGGAAAAACCCCGTTGACGGTAACACAAGCGTACTTTGGCTGTAATTCTTGAGCCTGTCGTTAGAGGGAGCCACTGATCTCTGACGACATTCTCAAATCTTCCTCTCCTCCTCGCAGGGCACGGCGTTTGCAACTGCGGCTTCTGCCAGTGCGCCCCCGACTGGCAGGGTGAGAGCTGCAACTGTTCCACGCGCACCGATACCTGCATGTCGCACCTGGGCTTGCTGTGCGGCGGGCGTGGCCAGTGCGTGTGCGGCGCCTGCGAGTGCACCCAGCCCGGCGCCTACGGGGCCACCTGCGACAAGTGTCCCACCTGCCCCGACGCCTGCACCATGAAAAAGTACACGGGAACGTTCGCGCCATCCACTTTGGGATCCGACCTGGCTGATTGACTCATTGGGGGTGCGCGCGTGCGCGTCTGTTTTCATGGCAGGGCATGCGTGGAGTGTAAACATTTCAAGAGAGGCAAGCTGTCGGAGGACAACACCTGCCCTCGCATCTGCAAGGACGAGATTGTGCTCGTGGAGGAATTAGGTGAGGACCCCTCGCCAGGTGTGGGCTTCGGGACCAAGACGGAGTCCATGTGGGTCAGAAAACGACAAGCACGTAAGGCAGGCATGTCCAGCTCCGGGCCTGGAGGGCCAACGTCCTGCCTGTTTTCCATCTCTACGGGCTGCAACATACCTGATTCAGATGATCAGCTCATCAGCCAGCTCTGAAGCAGCATTGGAACGTTCCTGATGATTTGAATCAGTCGTGTTGCTCTTGGGAGAGCCGGAAAACAGGCAGGACAGCGGCCCGCGAGGACCCACTTTGGACACCCTCGAGTCGTAAGGCCTCACGCTTGCAACGAAGACCTTAACGAGCGGCATTGTGACGTTGCGGCCAGCGCTTCACGATACAAACGCGGTCAACTGCACCTACAAGGACGAGGACGACTGCGTGCAGCGTTTCCAGTACTACGAGGACGCCGGCGGCAAGTCCATCTTGTTTGTGGTCAAGGAGCCAGGTAACCCAGCCCTTCACTGAATGCCGTTTATTTATCGTCAAGTCATTGGTTCATTCATGAAAACAAAGTTCATTCGAAATAGTACAATTGACAAACATGAGCGTGAATGAAGACAATGAACACTTTTTGTGTTCAATGACCTTCGTTCACATCCAAAGTCGCACGTGAGCGTCTCCGGTCTCGTTCAGTTGTTGTGAGACACGTAGCATCGGACAAATATCGACAAGCCAGGTTAGCGTCTCTTCAAAAATGATTTTAAAAGCATTGAAACAAACAACTTAAAAAAAAAAAAAGGGGGTGTGAATAGCGGTCAGATGTATGGACTCCGACTTATTCATTCATCTCCAAAATGAAGAGTCATGTACATTTTCAAACATGTATTTGAATGAATCTAGTTCAATCCCAATGAAGTGTCCTCGAACTTTGGCCACTCTCCATTTTGTCTTCTTTCAAGTCATCCGCTAGTTGGGTGGTGATGGAGCGGCAAAGGGGCTCGTTTAATGGGCCCCAATTGCCCGCAGAGAAATTTCTGTCCCGGGGTCTCTCGCCTCTAATGAATGTATGCGTCTAATTTAGACTCGGCATTTGGAGCAGGGAAAGACGCTTACATTTACCTTGAACGCGCTTGCGCCCCGCCGAGACGGGCGGCTCGTAAAACATCCCGCTCCGGCTCCTCTGAGACGCGCTGACTCCGCATTAAGACGGCGAGCTCAGCACAATGAAGGCACACGAGTGAGAGAGAAGCTGACTTCAAACAACAAAGCGCATGAGGGGAAAGTGGTGAAGATTGCACCACTGTTTGTGTTTTTGTTCTGCGTTCTGTTTATGATTTGACTTGATGTTCACTGTTTTGTAAAGCGATCTTCATTTCATCTACAATTGGCCCGGCCCATTTTAAAAAGCCCTTTCTCCTTTATCTCCCACCACCCGCGTCAGATTGTCCCGAGGGTCCGGACGTTCTGGTGGTGCTGCTGTCGGTGGCGGGGGCCGTCTTGTTCCTGGGCTTGGCGGCGCTGCTCATCTGGAAGCTGCTGATCACCATTCACGACAGGCGGGAGTTTGCCAAATTCGAGGAAGAGCGGGCGCGGGCCAAGTGGGACACGGTGGGTGTGTTGTTGTTTAACTGCAGACAGGCTTAAAAGGAGGCATATCATGCAAACACCCCCCCCCCCCCTTTATCAATGCAATATTTTCTGCTTTACGACTTCCCCATTCAAAATCTGTGAGCTCGCTGACAGGGTGGACATTTTTGGGTCATGCCAGCCTTCAATGAGCTCACGGTGAACCTTCACGTAGTAACAGGTGAAAAGGAGAAAAATGTCGGCATGTGGGGGCCACACACACGCACACGCTGCAGCTTGGTATCTTTTTATTATTTGGGTGCCCCGCTGTTAGCCGCCGCAGCGCTACAAAAGGCAGCCAGCGGAAGGGTTGGCTATAAATTAGCTCACGTTAAGTGGCTTTTCCTGGTAATCGGCTGCTGTGTGGCTCCTACCAAACGGCAACAATTCATCTCGAGGCGCTCACTTGGTAAGCCACCCCCCCCTGGCCCCCGGCAGTCTGTGCATTTGGTACTTGGGCCTTCAGGGCGGACTCGCCCAAGTTAATACGCCACTGTCATGCCACAGTTCTCGAAACTACTAGCATAATACAGAAGCTCAATATAACAGCACACATACATGCGTAGAGCTTATAAACATTCTTAAAAAGGTATTTCCATTGCATATCCAGCCAGAAATAGCCTGCTTTTGTGTCAAGTGAGCCTGACATGGCATCACAGAGGCTGAAATCTGATTTCACAAGACCAAAAAGTCTTGAACAAACGCTGCAAAGAGAATAGACTGTGAATTTGTGTGTGTGTGTTTCACTTACAGGGACACAATCCTCTTTACAAAGGGGCCACGTCCACCTTCACAAACATCACATACAGAGGAAAAGACTGACGCTGGCTTGGAATCATTTCAAGGTTGAAATGGACTCCCACTGCGGGAAGGCACAAAATCATGTGCAGCTCTCTACTGTCACAAAGCAACAAATAATGATTGTTATGTTGTAAATACGTCGAAACGACTTGTGTGGCACTTGATCACAAAACGACCCTCTGGCTTTTAGAAACGTTGTTTTTGGTGAGTGTTTGTCAATGAGTTACATATTGAAAGTTCATTAAAAAAAGTACTACAAATAATGCACCTTTGTTCGTTTAGCTTTGACAGTGACTTAGTGAATGGCTTCTTGAAATGGTCTTCCATGAGATGGAAGAGGGTACATATTTGACCGGTGTAGTCATCTTTTTGACATATCTGGGCTGTGCAGTAAGGTTTTTATCATCTTAAATGTGTGCCTACAGCCTCGTTAACCTGATGGCATAATTGCCTCAGTCACGTTTCAACATTTTTCAGAAAACAAGAAAAACACAGTCTCGTTGCCTCGATTTAACTTTTACAAATTAATTTGGCATGGACACAGAAAAAAAAAAGTTTTTCTTTTGGGGGTGGGGGGTGAAATTGTGACAGTAAACTAAGAATTCCCGAGGCAATTGTGCTATTGTGCTGTCACGTTAATTTACACGGAACACAAATTTTAACACTCGACTGCCATCTGCTAGCCATAAAGTGCTACTGCACCGTAGTCCGGTTACATCAACAATCTAATTCATACAGTTTTTTTAAATATTGAAATAGAAATTCGGGCAACTGTGTTTTACTGTTTTAAAACATAATTTTGGAGTGACATTTTTCTCTGTCACATTTGAATTGTAAGTTAATTTAAAGCTTAAAATCTTTCTTTTTTTTGTACATTTTGAATGTTTAACTTTCCTCCAGGAATTTACAGGACTAAGGTTTTATTCCGACCTATAGAGGTCTCGACCTTGAATAAAGTTCTTTGCTTATGTTTAAAATGGATACACACATACTTTTAAGGAATAAAACCTCTAAGGTTTTGAAGTAACACTGTTGGTCATGACAGAGGGCGTTTGTATGTTTTGTTTTAGTTTAGGTGATTGGTGTCAAGTTTGAGAATCACAGCTTAACCAGTGCATATTTTTATTCATCAATAATACGTCAAGCCTCCCCTTCTTGGGTGTGATTTCGACTCATTCTGCGGGGCTTTCCGATCGGCAACGACCTCAACTTCACTCCTTGTGGAAGACGGCTTTAAATTGCGATAGACGAGACATTCAAAGGACAGTGCGGTGATGTGACGAGTGCCACCTAACAGGAGGAGGAGAAGTAGGGGGTCGGAGGTGGTGGGGGATCAGGGCCATCAATGGTCGAGACTCGGGGGGGGGGGGTCTCCGGACAACCGTGCGGAGGCACCGAGACCTGGAGGAAACCCCGAGGATCACGGCCTCTTGCCCGGATGACACCGGCGGCCACCGGCCAGATTCAGCTAGCGTCCGCTAAGCTAACCAATGTCTTCCAAGGAGTGGCAAGAAATGTAGCAAATGACTTGTTGGATTTTTTTTCATTGCAGCGAGTGTGCGGGACTTGTTAGGGGCTTCTTTTGGCCGCCGGATGGAAGCCGCGGAGCTCCTCTGCTTCGGGCCGTGATTGACAGTTTAAAGAGCTAAACGCTCCCCAGGTGAGACCAACTGGACGGCTAATGCTAACACGGACTAGTTAGGGTTTACCTCGATAAAACATCGTCATGATACTAAACGGAGACTTTCGTAGCCACGGATCGTACGAACACTTGTTCAACTTTCCGCTAAGTGTTCGTCAAACCACGGACACTTGTTTTTCAGGTTGTTGTCAATTCATAAGATTTAAATTAGCATGCTAAATTTCGTAACTGTACTTGTGCACTGTACACTGGCGAACGTCCTCCTCAGCGAGTTTGTTAGCAATGTCAGTGTGTGTGAAAACACTAAACAACACGCGTCATTAAAAGGGGGCTCAAACGTGTTTTGAAAGTTTGAAGCCAGGGTATGTCTCGCAAGTGCTGCTGGCTCATAATACTGAAGCTGTCGTCGACTGATTAAATGTCATTCATGAAAACGTAATCAGTTCACCAGCTGACATGTCGTCATCCAGGGTTGTGTTTTTCGTTCGTTAGTTCATTCATCTAATGGTCATTGAGAAGTAAAATTAGACAAACTAAATTCCAGGTTCATATTTTAAATAGGAGTATAAAAATAAAGAGACCCATATAAATCATACCAAAGCCTGTTCCTGTCATTTGAACGGGGGGGGGGGGGGGGAAAAAAAAAAAGGGGGGG
>CAAKHF010024071.1:464790-486196 GCA_901007745.1 Hippocampus kuda | reverse complement strand
GGGGGGGGGGGGGGGGGGGGGGGGGGGTAGACAGACAGGAGAGTGTACTTGGTGCCAAATGGTAAGTATAATATAATTGAAAGTGATGCATCACAATTTAGATGAATTATACAACACTCTCAAACATCTGTTCATACACATCATTCATCAGTTTTCTCGACTGCTTCACCTATGTATGCATAGTACAATAAATGTGTTCATCATGTCACATTTGAACTAAAGAGCTGAAGTTTTTCTCATTCTTTGGAAATTGGCGCCGCTCTCAATTCACAATTTCTATTTCGAGCAATTGGCATCCATTTAGAAAGTTATGTAATTGGGAACACTGTTGGTCAGACTGCACAGGACGGACAAGTTGAGCAAGTTGCTGAACTTGAAAGGCTAATCGACGTGTTTGTTTTGGCTTCTTTTCTCAAGGCGCGATGGAAGGACTTCACGGCCAAGCTCTAAGCTTGGACCCTCGCAGGCAAGAATTGCTCGAAGCTCGCTTCACTGGCGTTGGGGTGACCAAGGTCAGTGGACTCAATCCATGCGAAAATGTACAATTCCAACGGACATTCTCCAGCTAACAGTATATGCCTCAAAACTCTCCTTTTACACATTTCAACATGCACCCCGATCCAAGCACTGACTTCAGAAGTGTCTTTCTCGTCATATTTTGGCTTCCCTTTTTTTTTTTTTTTTTTTAGCTACACCAGATGGATGCAATGAAGCCACATATAGAAGCAGAACTACAGCAAATAGAATGGCGCACATCTGTTGTGTTCTAAATATAAGTGACAGATGACGCAGGGATCTAATGTCTTGTCCTGTGTTCTGCTTTCCAGATCAACAGTGAATCATCCAGCCAGTCTCTTTGCAGCCTGGGCTCCCTTAGCGACAAGGAAGTGGAGGTTGGTTTGCTCCTGTAGGATGGCAGACGATCACTTTCAGATAGACGTGTTGTCGCTCATTCTTCGGTCGTAAATTAGGTGTGATGACCGCGTTGTTTGGGAACACGCGGACAATCCAGCGAGAGCCAAAACACGAGACGTGTACAGAAAGGATGGCGGCAGCAATCAAACGTTTTCTGAATCGGTTATTCCAACAATTATCCGATCAATTCATCTGATTGAAAAAAAGAATACATTTATGATATGAACGGAAATTCTTAACATATTTTGATGTGTTTTATTGCAATCAATAATTTGTATGTTATGTAAAATAACAAAATGGCTGTTTTGAACCACTTTGTGTGCATCGCCAATGTCTGTTTTCAGCTGCCGGAGAAGAAGGCCGAGCACAGAAGCAGGAAGAGAAAAGCAGACGCCTGTGACACCAACAGTCAAGGTGAACGCAATCTGCGAGTCAACCAGTCGCACCCGGACACAAGATGAGCTTTAATTACCGGTACGTTCATGCATCCCTTCTTGTTTGCTTTGCAGGAAAGGGACGAGGACACAAGACGAGTGATTATTTTGAGGTGAGCAGAAATACGAGTCTCGCTCGTAGCTTCCAACACGAAAGGCTCAACTCTTCCTGCCTTCTTTCTTCCCTTTTTCTTTCTTTCTGACTTGAAACCTCTCACCCGCTGTGCGGCCAGTTTGCCGGCTGCAGCGCTTCCGGCACCAGTCCGGCCCGCGGCGTCCCCGTGCTGGTGCGCTGCTGCTTTTCCCAGCACTCGCCGTCCTATCCCTCGGTGAGACTCGGCTTTGCCCCTCGGATCGAGAGCTTTGAACAACAAGCAGAGTTTTCCTTTTTCATTTCTTTAACTCCACATTTCCGCCCTCCTCTTCTGGAATATGCTCCACTTCCTATCTGTACTTTTAGACTCATCGACTTGGTGTTCTGTTGCTCTTCTCCAGAGGGTCTGCTAAAATATCGCAGAACATTTTTTCATGGCAATATTTGAAATCAATCCACGTTTTGTTCATCTTTTCTGTCTTTGCGTTTTCTAGTTGCAACAGAGCAGTCCTTCGTCGGCAGGCTCGGCCCACACTGACTCGTCGTCGTGCGGCTCCGTCAAGATGGCCCCTGCGCACTTTAGCGCCCACAAAGCCACCCAGGTAACAAGACCACCTGTCGCATTTTCACCCCAAAAGAGGCGACGATGACGACCTTGACCTTTCATCCGCTTTTTAAAGGATTGTGATTGTGAGACTACGGCCAGGAAGCGTTCACGGCGCTTTGCCTTTTCCACATTAGGTTACGTTACGGCCTTCTTGCCAAATGGACTCATTTAATGATTTTCCAACAAACGTCTCCACACCGCAACGCATGATAACAGTCTGGGGGGGAACCCAAATTTGAGTGAGCTGAAATACGAATGCCATTCTTCTCACGAGTGCGCATTAAAATAAGCCGGCTGACGCGACGAGGCCATGTCAAGAATCTAGAATGACTGAACGTGACCGACGTGTTTTTGCTGTCCCGGCCAAAGTCTGAGCTGACACTGCTGAAGCTGACGGCGCTGGAGAGGAACAAGAACTCTGACCTGGAGAAGAAAGAGGGGCGGATAGATGATCTGCTGAGGGTAAGCTGGAGGCTCAACAATTGTTGTGGTCCTATCGAGTCGGCGATGAAGTTGAGTCTGATTCTTTGCAGTTGTTGACGGGGCAGTCTTCGGTGAATTAACAGCTGCTGATGTTGCAGGCGAACGGCGACCTGCGGCGGCAGGTGGTAGAGCAGCAGAAGATGTTGGAGCGCTTCAAGGAGCGTCTCAACAAGTGCGTCACCATGAGCAAGAAGCTCCTCGTTGAAAAGGTTTGTGGGGCACATGGGGTGACTTCCGAGCAGTCCAACTTTCAAAGGTGTACGAGGGAGGCAAGCCCCCCCCCTCACTACGTGTCTTCAAACTCATTTTCATCCTTTTTCATCATTTGTTTCCACTGTCACTTGGAGCCCTCTTTCCTGATGCAGGCTTTTTTTTGTTCCCTCCAAATGTCAGTCAAAGCACGAGAAGAGGACCCGGCGGGACAAGAGCATGCAGGATCGTCTGCGCCTGGGCCACTTCACGACGGTTCGACGCGGCGCCTCCTTCGCCGAGCAGTGGGCCGACGGAATCGCCTTTCAGAACCTCATCAAGTCAGCGCGCGGCCGCCGACGCCGCCGTCCGGTTTGGCGCATCGGGCGGAGCTTTGTCGCTGATGTGATTTGGGCACTTTTCAGGCAACAGGAGCGCATCAACTCGCAGCGCGAGGACATCGAGAGGCAGAGGAAGCTGCTGGGGAAAAGAAAGCCGCCCCCCGTGGCTCCCGTGCAGCCACCCAGCGCCGAGCACAACAAACGAAAGGGCAGGAGCAACGGCCAGGAGAGTGAAGCGTAAGGCTGATGTGACAACGGACCATCAAATTGGTCTCCGTGTAGATCGCTCTTTCTTTCTCTCAAGCTGACTCCGCATTTTCCCCCGCAGGCTGTCACTAGCGGAGTATCATGAGCAAGAGGAGATATTCAAACTCCGGATTGGTCATCTAAAGAAGGTAACTCAACTCCTCCGTAGAATTAAAAAAAAACAAAAAACAAAACAAAGGCCAAAAGACAAGTCAAATCGAAGCACGAAAGCGGCGCGATGACGTGTTTGCGCGTCTTTGCAGGAAGAGGCGGAGATCCAGACGGAGCTGGAGCGGCTGGAGCGAGTGCGCAATCTGCACATCCGGGAGCTGAAGAGAATCCACAACGAGGACAATTCGCAGTACGTGTCCCGTCTCTCGAGTGGACGGCCAGAACTTCAGGCACACGTTTGTAACGCTAAAGCGCTCTGGCTGTAGATTTAAAGACCACCCGACGCTGAATGACAGATATCTGCTGTTACATCTACTTGGAAGAGGGGGCTTCAGTGAAGTTTACAAGGTGGGAGCGGGAGCACTTTGCTATTTATTCCATGACATCACATTTTTCTTGTTTAATCTTAAAATGATTTCCTTTTTTTTTGTCCTCCCCAGGCTTTTGATTTAACCGAGCAAAGGTATGTGGCCATTAAAATCCACCAGCTGAACAAGAGCTGGAGGGAGGAGAAGAAGCAGAACTACCACAAGTGAGTCAAAAGCCGCCATTTTGGAGATCCCTCATGTGTTCTTGGCTCTTTATTTGAGTCAACTGCAAAAACGAATTCTCCAAGCCCAGCCCGAATCAATGGGAGCGGCCTCTTTTGTACAAATAATTGCCTGTTTAATATCAGTGGTTCTCAGCCTTTTTACACTTAGTATTTATGACATGCCGTTCGAGTACCTTTTGCAAAAACACCAATGACTACTTTCCTGGTCACCATCATCTAAAAACAAAACCAAAAAAAAAGTCCATCTTTTTGTTCTCTTCCAGGCACGCCTGCCGAGAGTACAGAATCCACAAAGAACTGGATCACCCTCGGATAGTCAAACTCTACGACTACTTCTCGGTCGACACGGACTCGTAAGTGCTTTCGCAGCATATTAATGATGGCATTCTGTTTTTTTTAAAAATGGATGTATTCCTCGATTGAACGTTTATTGCCGACATGTAGTACTGTAAAAAAGGCAAAGAAATAACAAATACAATCATGAATATGATCCGGCATCGATGGCGACCCCAAACGGGAAACAATAATACCTGCACCTGTCATAATAATTGATTCGATCAGTTGTGGAATGCTCAATTCTGATCATGTATTACACAGCGTGTGAAATGTCCTCCTCCCCCCGGTTGTGATTTTTGCAGGTTCTGCACTGTGCTGGAGTACTGCGAGGGCAATGACCTGGACTTCTACTTGAAGCAAAACAAGCTGATGACAGAGAAGGAGGGCCGCTCCGTCGTCATGCAAATCGTCAACGCGCTCAAGTACCTCAATCAGATCCGCCCGCCCATCATCCACTACGACCTCAAGCCAGGTATTCGGTCTTCACGTGAAAGCACGGCGGCGCGTGCGTTCTTCTTCTTCTTCTTCTTCTTTTCTGCTGCAGCCGGTCATCACGTACCGTTTCAGGAAACATCCTGTTGGTGAACGGCTCCGCTTGCGGCGAGATTAAGATCACCGACTTCGGCCTGTCCAAGATCATGGACGAAGACTGCTGCGGTTCATCGGAGGGCATGGAGCTGACCTCGCAGGAGGCGGGCACCTATTGGTACTTTGCGCTCGACGCGGCGCCGCGGCGGCAACGCGGCCGCTCATATTCAAAGAGAGGTGCCGTGTGACCTCCAGGTACCTTCCTCCAGAGTGCTTCGTGGTCGGCAAGGAGCCCCCGAAGATATCCAACAAAGTCGACGTTTGGTCGCTTGGGGTCATCTTCTATCAGAGCTTATACGGACGCAAGGTAACAGGAATATTCAAGAGATTGTGTTTTTTTACGCAATGATTTTATCTGGTTAATATGAAGAAAGTTTATTTCGGAAGAGTGCGATTTTTCTTTTTCTTCTCTTCAGAAAAGTCAAGTCACATTTCTTTCTATCGCCCTTCATCCCAAACAGTCTCAGAGGGCTTCGGATGCCCACAGTTGACAAATATTCACGACATCCCTTGACCTTAACCCCCGGGAGGGCAAGGAAAAACTCACCCGCCACCCCACCCCAAACACACACACACACACATCTGGGGAAAAATGACAAACGACACGTGTCGTCATATCCCAAAATATTACGCAACATTCTTTTTTTTTTTCTGAAAGAAATGTATGTTAGGTTTTGTTGTGTACTTGACACATTTTTTCTTGACGTAAAATGGAAGATTGTTTTCACCATTAGTTTTTCTTTCCTCCAGCCATTTGGTCACAACCAATCCCAGCAGGACATCCTCCAAGAGAACACCATCCTCAAAGCTACCGAGGTGCAGTTCCCCCCAAAACCTGTTGTCACCCCGGAAGCGAAGGTATGCCGCTCAAATCGATGGAGGCAGCGTTCCCCCGACCTGCAATGAGCCATCCAGCGATCCCTGGGATGCAGTCGCTTTATTTTCTGCCTTCGCAGACGTTCATCCGTCGCTGCCTCGCTTATCACAAGGAGGACCGCGCGGACGTGCTCCAGTTAGCGCGGGAACCTTACCTGATGCCCGCCATCCGAAAGACCCTCGGCGGCGGCGCCGCTAATGCTGGCGCGCCGCCTGCCAACCCCCCTGGCGCCCCCCCTTTCCCCTCCACCTCCGGCGGCTACGGAAACAGCGCTTCCAACTGAAGTCACACATTGGACAGAGGGCCTTGGCGTCCAGCGTCGCTCGTACGAATGCTCCGACTCACTTTCAGGGGCTTCACAAAGCGGCATCTCCCCGATCTTTAGTGGGCCATGGAACATATTTTGCAGTCGGCAAATCTCACGCATTGCCACCAAGTAAAAAGGAAGAGCATTTGATTGTTGTCCCTGTCACGATACATCGCTGGCATAGATCGACTAACAAAGATGTTATCTGGAGACAGTTTCCAGTGGCAGAGGTTGGGAATCGCTGCTCGAAAGCACCCACAAATTTGCTCAAGTGCGACGCATCTGTCCTGTGGAAGGAGTATGAGGAGGACGGGGTCAAATCTTATTAAGAAGACATTGCAAGTATTTACCCCGCCGCCCCATTGACTTTGATTGAAATTGACTTTGATTGCTCCCACAGCAGTGACTGAAGACCAAAGTAGACGACGACGGGGTGGCGGGGGGCAGATTATTTTCAATTTTAATTCAACCGGAGGCTGTCAGCTGATGTGAAGATGAAATATCCCACCAAGCTACTCCTGCTTCAAATCATGCTTTTAAGAAAGAGGAGGCGGGGGGTCGTATGAGTGTTGTGCAGAGCGGAAATATTCTCAGAATGATAGTATGTAACCATTAAAAGAAATATTTGGTTACCCCACTTGGACTGTTTTGATACAGGAATGGCTCTGAAAACAGATTTGTGGAAATCAGGCTTTTGGGATCACTGCTTTTTTTTTTTTTTTTTTTTTACTTTCCGAATGATGACCTGAAAGCTCACAGTTTGTGTGTCTTGATCTCAACATTCATGTATTTTCAGGACTTCCACAAATCTCACGGTCCTGCCCCCTGACCAGCTTGGAAATATTCAACACGGTATTGCCAAACTTTTTTTTTTTTTATTTTGGGCCAGTGCCACATAGTAAGGGTGTCAATTTTCAGGTGTCATTTTGAGGATTCACCAAAAGGAGGGCAGTCAAAGGCACTGTCATTTTCATGCGATTTTTTATTGGTTGGATTTTTGATCAAGTCTATGTATGTGTGTATATGTGTACGTGTGTGTGTGTCTTTTATTCATGTGACAGCAGCTCTTTCCAGAGAATATTTAGAAAGTTACAAGTATCAGCTCTCAGTGCAATGTGTCTTTATCATGATGCGTTATGAGCATGATGTCAAATGTATGCAATACGCTTCCAAAGGGTTGGAGAATTGACAGTACGTTTCCATGGGAACTGATGAGAATTTATGGTAGTTAACGGGACATTTTGAGTCCGTTCATGGATGGTTTTTGTTGTCTCCTTGCCCACGTGGCGTGGCATTACCGTACTAATGACTCCAATTTTTCCTCACTTCACTCAAGCGTCGACATATCCGAAGCTCGCTCATTTAAGCAAAAATAGACAACGTTAAACACTCGTGGGAAAAAAAAGGGTTTTCAGCGAATAGCAGGAGAGGATGTACATTGAAGTGCCCCAGGAAGAAACATGATTCAGAAATTTTTACATTGAAATCTCACAGCCCACACCATGAGGTAGGCCTTCTCCAACACTGTGGCATCACCGTGTTTCTTTGTTGTGGCTTTTTTAAAATGTTTTATCTGTTGTAGAACTGCGAGGTGACCCAGGCCAGCCCCCACTTGAGGTTGGTGAGCATGAACTTGAGCGCCTTGGTCCACTGCTCCTCCGAGTTGAACTGAGTCTTGATGGAGTACGAGCCGCCGCTGCCGCCCGTGTCCTCGATCTTGCCCTTCTCCACGTCCATCCTGACACCACGCACAACCATCACATTGTCTGAGTATGTAGTAACTCAAGTCGAAGAGACGTCGCGCCGCCGTTTTGGTTTGCTTGTGTTAGTTTATGATACGGCAGAGATGATCATCCAACCTGTACGGAAGGCAGAAGCCGGTGTCGCCTTTTTCCACCTCGTCTTTGAATTGCTGCACGCAGTCCAGGAAGGCCACCATGGCGTGGTCAAACTTATTGTCCCAGAAGAACCTCAGGCCACCCGAACAGTACAATGGAAGTTCCTGGAACACAACACACCCACAAAAAGTGAAGAGCGTGAACCTGGAGAAAATTGGACAGAGTACCGAGTACCTTCGACTTGTCTGTAAGGGACTCCAGGTAAGAATGATTTCCATAGGGCACGAGGCGATACCTAAGTCGAGAAACAAGACAGGATAAAATCGGTTCACTGAAATGTCAATATCTTCATTCGTCTCATGAAAAAAACGTGTCCATTGCTGTACTCTCAATAAGAAAGAAAATGAGTGATTTGCACTCTCGTCAGTCAAGCCTCACCTCTGGAAGCGCAGCCCCATCTTGTTGGCCAGCGCGTGCAGCAGCAGCACCGTCTGCCCCCAGGCCGCGTTGATCTCGTTCCATTCCACGGGCACGCTCGGAAGTCGACCCAGACGGAAGTTGTTGATGGTGCCAAACTGGCCGCTGTGCCTGGGCGGGGCCAGAACCCTCCCAATGTTGAAACACGGAGCGGACGCAACACGTCATGCAGCGAACGCAGGACCTACCAGATGTGAAAAGTGGCGTTGAACACATTGGTCTTCTTGAGTCGATCCAGTTGGATCTGGCAGTAACGCATCTGGTTGTCGACACTCTTCAGCTCATCATCCAGCTCCAGCTGTTGACGTTTGAACTCGCTGTACTCCTTCTGGTACCTGACACACAAAACACACCAGTCAACCTCCCGCTTGAAAACAAAATGTAGCGCCGAGTACCACCGCTGGCTTCAAACGGCCACTCACTGCAGCTCTTCCTTTTCCAGCTGCTGGGCCTGCCCGCGGCTCTGCGTCAGCTCCTGGGCCACGGCGGCCCGCTGCTCCTCCACGGCCTCCAGCTGCTGCACCAGCGCCGCCTCCTCCTCCTTCAGATGCTCCAGCTCGCCCAGCAGCGTCTCCTCGTCCTCCACCTGCAGCTGCGACAGGAGCTCCAGGCACTGCCTGAACATCCCGCACAAAATCAAGCCAAAGGTTTGTTTTTGGGGGTTTTTCAATTCATTACATTTTTTTTTCGTCTGACACGAACTTACCGGCAATTAAAACTTCAATCGTAGGGATCATTATTCCATAGTTACATTGAAATCACAAAGTATCTTGTTGGCCTCTTATCATCACTTCGCCGTCACTCACTTGTAATTCTGACATTCATTCTCCGTGATGTTGAGCTGAGTGTCCAGGTGGTCCAACAGGGTGTCTGTACACTCCTCGCACAGCGGGTGATCCACATCCGTCTGACCGGACATGATGTCAAAGAGGTCACTGGTCACCTGCCACGACAAATACAATGGTTTAAAAGCGGTACGGATCGCAGACCGTGCGGCGACGTTGCGGGCCCGTCACCTTGAGTCTGCGGCTTAGATTTTCCATGGTGCCTCCGTCCGAAGCGTCTCCGATCAGTGTGAAGCTGTTGGCGCTCTCTGTGGACATCATTCTACTGACAAGGCCAACAGTGGAAAATAGCCATACTGTATTTATCTACTGTGGATATCAAAAGTCTGCATTAAAAATATACAACAAAAAGACACTTAAAGAATGTAAACAATATTCAATTTAAAATATATATACCGGTATTTTTTTTCGACAACATGCTCACCGTGCTGGGGGGATGTATTTCCTTGACACACCGTCTTGCTTGTTTTCTACAAAGGTCTCCTGAAATTCATTTGAAATATTTTTAGAGATTAAAATTAGTGCAGCATAGTAGAGTGCAGTTAATTAAATGTGCATTTATGTTACTTCTGTTGTTGTGTCTCCACCACAATCCGCTTGTTTGCTGTGCGTGACTGTCACCAACGGAGCTGCGGGGAGCCATGTAGAAGCATCACATTGCCATTGAAGGTCACGTATGAGTCATTGCAGAATTGGAGATATATATAGTGTAATATACACACACACACACACACAAAGCATCGAATACGTCTTAAAACAGCTATTTTGTTGTGGTTTGGCTGACATGTCTTCCTTGCACTTGTTAGAATATTTTGGTCAATATGGTGGGACTTGTAGTTGAGTATTTTTTTTTTAGGTGTTACTTGATGTGAAATGCTTGACAAACTGCGTTACATCTTTGTGTTTGACAATCCATACCAGTCAGTTCGTGGACGGTGACCCGGTCCAGTGCATTGAAGGACGTGTCAAGCTTGAGAGGCTGGCAGCACCGCTGACAAACGAAGCTAACCTGCATCGTCGTGCTCGACGTCTTGGAGCCCTCCATCACTCACAGGTACAAAGAAGGGGGAAAAAATATCGAACCCTGCCAAAATAACAAAATGCCACAATCCTAAATATCATTTTGACGCTGTGTTTTAATCCCAAACCCATGCTAAAGTTATCTTGTGGCTCAGGAAGACATGCTAGATCAGTCAATAAAGATGTGCGATTACCTTAAAGCGATTTATATTCGTATAAATATTATTCCCCTGTTGCAGTCGCTGGATAAGTTCAACGGTCACACTGTTGGAATAAGAAATGCAAATAAACATAAACCCCATGCGCGTGACGTTTGCGCTTCCTGTTTCCACTTCCGTGTTGTTATTTACGTTCTGTACCTCGTGTCCTAAAACTCGTAGAAAGCTCAAGTGCGCCCTCTATAGATTGGTGAACTAATACAGATTCAAGATGACAAGCAAAGAAAGATTTTATTGTAATTTGTGCTCTAAAAGGAGGCAAAGACTTTTAAAATCACTTTATTTGAGTCAGGATGGAAGGAACCGAGGTTGGACGAAAGGAAGGAAGGAAGGAAGGACAAAGCAATGAAGGAGATAAACTTGGTTGATACTACAGTACAGGAAGGAAAGAAGGGAGGAATGAAGTTGTAAGTGATGCATTGACCACCCGATGGTCAGTAGAAAAGCAAAGCAGAACCCGCGATGCATTGTGCCGATACAGAAAAAAATGATTTGGCCTTTCCGTGGTAGTGTTTAATTTTCGCCCTTCGATAATTAGTTGCGTGGCGAAAATATCCAACGTAAGTTGTTAAGTAGTTTTGTTTCCATTGTAGTAAAGTCGTAATATTGTATTTATTTACTTTCTGGTAGAAAACTACGGCGTTCCCTCATCAAAGCAAACGTCGATTCTTTGTAAGACGAAAAAAACCATAACATTGAGACGGCAATGACGGACGACATTACTGTAGCTTTCTTTTTTTTCCCAACGTCTGCACCTCCGAACGAACGAAACGTATCTGCAACCGAGCCGTGTTCCAAACTTGTTTTCATGGACTTTTCTGTGAACTGGCTCAAAAACTTCTACTACTGTACTACGACTACCACTATTTGAAAAAACATTTTTAAATAGCCGACGCTTGCCTTGATGATTAAACGCTGTAGTTTCACCAACCCACCAGTAAGTGGGAGGCGCTATCTCACACAGAAAGCTGCTGTTCAACAAATAACAGAAGAAGAAAGTTTGCGGGAAAAGCGAAGACGGTGACTGCGGAAGAGTGCAAGAAAAGCTGGTAAAATGGTTCCCAAGTATATGTATATCTGTAAAACGCCGACTTTTTCCGTCATTCTGTGTTGATATTTTGTTAAATCGGCGTCGTCCGTGTAATTTCGACGTTGTATGTGTCGTTAAAGTCCTCAGGCTAACGCCACACTCTTACTAAATCGCAGTGGCTGATGTCATAACGCTTAACTACAACAGTGACGGCATCGCTTGGTGAAATTAGTCCTCATTTATTCAAATGCTTCTGACGTGAGGTAGAAACTTAGTAACTGTTTGTTTTGTTACGCTTAGATTAAAAAGCAAAAAACAAAAAACGACTTCATGGCACCACCCAAACACACCGAGGTGAAAAGAGGAATCGCAGTCCTGTGGGAGACTCTGCAGTGCCCCATATGGTAATTGGCATTAAAGAGCTAATTTAGGCATTACATTGCGTAGAACAGCCAATTTCGACCATATTGCTAATATTTTTTTATTTCCTTTCCATAAATAGTTTGGATTTGTTGACTAAACCAGTTTCTACCAAGTGTGACCATCAGTTTTGCAAGTAAGTATCATTTCATGTCATTTTCACTCCAATGAAGTTGTGTGTGGTGGGGGGGGGGCACCTTCCATTAACTCTGTTCAATGTTTAGGTTTGGAATTTCATTAGTTTAATCCCTTATTACCTTTCAAATGCTATGTAGTCCGTGCTTATACACATGTATGTTGTTATTGTTTTAGTCAGCACTTTTTGTCCACCAATTTAGGTTTTGTATGCTGAAGCTGTTGGACAACGCCAAGCAGAGCAGAGCCGACTGCCCAGTGTGTAAAGAAAAGATAACGAAGAGGTTGGTCATATTCACAATAGCAGCATGTTTGAGAGATGTTGCAAAAATATTCCTAATAGGAAGGTCTGTGATTAAGCCTGAGACTTAGACAGGGAGACCTGGCCTCTCAAAGTGTCTCAAAACATTCCTTTTTCGTCCGCACAGAAGCTTGCAGGAGAGTCCAGGTTTTCAGAGACTCGTCACAGGACTGCAAGACATGATCCAGGCATATGAACATGACACCGGCACAAATTGTAAGTACTGTGCAGTCCTTTTCTTGGGTGGCTCAAGTGAAACAGAGACCTGAATGCTTTCTCATTTCTCCATTCAGACTTGACTGGACTGGCCCAGGAAAGAAGGCGAGCTGGGTGAGTGTGCTCCATCGTCATGTTGTGAATCCAATTGCTTTCCATTGACACTTGTCCTTTGACTGCCGTTGATCCATTTCCTTCCCGGCAGGCTCAACGATGACAAACGGGTGGATGGGACACCCGACGATGTGGAGGACGTTGAAAAGGCTCCTCCGAGTTCTCACACATCAACTATAGCAGGTAAAAGCTTGGCGGTTGACAAACGTTGGTCCTGTTCACATGAACGTAGATGGACAAAAGTGCCGCGGCACCTACGGGAAGCGAATAGACCTTGCTTGAGGTCTGAGTTAGAAGAAATAATAGCTGTTCCCCAAACTGTTTGCACAAAGTTGGAAAGAGAACTCTCCAAAATATCGGAGTCAAACAAAGAATTAGAGAAGTAAGGGGTCCATCTCAAGCCCTCGTTGATTTGTTTGTTTGATTTTGGCCACTGCTATCCTTGTAGTGTATGGAGTGTATGGATCATCTCATTCTGGAAGTATTTTTTGCTCCAAATTGTAAAACTGTTGCAATTTGTACTTTTTTTTTTTTAAAGCTCTCAATGGATTTGCAAGAGTGATGGGGTTTGGAGATTCCGATCCTGTGGCAACAGAAGGCGAAGTTCAAGATAGCTCCGTTCAAACATCACAATCCATTAAATTGATGGAGGCAACAGCCAATACATCAAGACTCGCAACTCGTGGGAAAAGGCGAAAGGACCAAGTTGTGCCAGTTGTTTCGGAAATTCAACCTCTCACGCGAATCTCCAGGCAAAAGCAGAAAAAGGATGAGGGGCCTGAGCAGATCTTTGAGAACAGGAAGAAGAAAAGTAAGCAGAAAGTGGCGGAGTGGCTCATGGCGGCTCCCGCCGAAGGGAGCCTCGAGCTGACGCAGCCCGCAGAGGTTGCCCAGGCTTTCGACGATTCTGACAGCTCCGCTTCCACGCTGGACCTCCAGACGCTCGGCAAGAAGGAGCAGGTCGCCAAAACGCTCGAGGAGCACGTTTTTGGGGTCACCTACACACGAAAGCAAAGAGGTAACCAAAGAGCCAGCAACAAATCCCGATCACACTCCTCAGAGAAGCTGTCCGAGAAAAGAAAGAAGACGACCGGCACCGAAGACAAACTTGTCCATCTGGAAGCGCCTGCAACCATGGACATCTCTGAAGAACCAGGAAATTGTGAGACTCAGAAGACGGAGCTGGACAAACCTCCAGAAAATGACGAGATGACAATCCTCGGAGCCCTTCAACTGGAACGCAAGCCAACAAAGAGGTCGCGTAGCACCTTGCAGCAGGTCGACTCTGATTTACAGGCCAAAGCGGAGGCGGAAGGTTCGGCTCCGAAAAAAGCAGACAGGCGGCGAGGCCCCTCGGAGAGAGGCAAGTCGGCCAGAGCCGTGCAACCTCTGGTTCTTGTCGGAGTTCAAGATGGAGGCGGCGACGCGAAGAGTAAGCTTCCGTCGGAGGCGGCTCAGGTTCATATCGAGAACTACCCGAGCAGCGAGGACCAGGAGGCCACAGTCACGACGGCCACCGGGAGATCCAGGAGACTTCACTTGTCTTCCCACAACGTTCGCCAGGCGGCTCCCCAAAAAGCTGCGACTCGCCAGGCGGCGAGAGCACTCAGGAAGGACGTCAAAGACGGTCTTGCGGCCGCAAAGGCCTGCAAAAGTAACGGATGCGTATATGACAAAGACATCTGTGCAATCGAAAACATGGACATCTCCCATCTGGAAACTCTGCTTCAGGGCGTTCGTCCCTCTGAAAGTGAAGCAGGCGCAGATCGTGAGCCCCCTCTGATTTCACGTTGTGCAGGTCTTTTGGGGGCGGCAACGCGTTCGACGCAGAGTGCTCAGGCGGAAAAGGAGGACTGTCACGACAGTGAGATGGACACTTCTCAAATCCTCAGGAGCTTCAAGGACACCAAAAGGAAGTCATTCCGCCTCGCCCGCGAAAGTGCGAAGATGAGTCAGAGCCAGGACGAGGAGCTCGCGCACAGCTCGAGAAAGAGCTGCCTTACTCGACTGGCAGTCCAGCGTTCCAAGTGGCAGCAGCGGCGGCAGACGACGCAGAGTTCGGACCTCACGGACCCGTCAACCTGCAGCGATTTGCTCCCCCCGACAAATTTGCCCGCAAGGAAAATGGATGCCAACGTGGTGGCCGCCCCCGTTCTACTCACAAGTTCTCTCAGCAGTGTCCTCAGTCCAAACAAAGTGACGACGCACGAAACGGAAAGTCCTCTCGCATCCATGGTGCTTCAGGTGGCGGATTCTGGTCTCCGTTTTCACGAGCGGCAGGAGATTCCACAGAGTCCGTTTGACCCCGCCGCCACTGGAAACTGTTCAGCAAGCACATCCCAACATGTCGTCAGCGCCGACTGTTCCTTGACTCCGGACGGCCTCGGAGTTCAGCCAAGCCAGCCGCCCCACGGAACCCAAAGGAGCCTGCGCTCGTCCGCCCGCAGCAACCCGAGCCGCAGGACACGGAGGAGGACCCGGAGGCTGCGGCACTCGTCAGAGTCGTTGAGCGGCTCCCAAGACGCGCCATCCACTTTGCCGCCAATCTTGCACGGGGCCGCTGCCCAGCCGCAAGGCCGCCGCGCCAACGAGGCCGCTGAAGCTCACCAACACAAAGCCGATGATGTCGCCGTGCGTTGTGAGAGTCCAGACTGCATCACCGCCAGCCAGGCGTCCGTCGACTTGTTTGACTCTCCGGAAGAATGTAAGAAGCAGGCTCAGAACAGTTCACATTTGTCATTTGTTTTTAAGAGCTGCTCTGTCTTTTTTTTTTAATTGTTGCAAAAAGACTTCATTTGGAGCTCGTATTTAGTGAGTCGAGTTTCTTTTGGGTGACTTTTTTGCAGGTGACGTACCAGTGAACGATGCAAGCGTGTCTGCTGAGTCGTCGCAATTCGCAAGCGAGGTTCTCGTTACGCAGGTAAATATGTTGAAGTATATATAAAATAAAGGGAACACTTAAACAGAACAATGTAACTCCACAAGTGTTCCAGTTACTGTATTTTTTGGAGGGGTGTGTGTGAGAGAGATCAAGTCAATTTTATTTAGTGCATTTTCCATAACGAGGAGGCTCAAGGATCAAAAAACGGCTTTCTCGACGAATAAATAAAATCGAAATTGAATGACGCAGCTTTTCCTTTTATTTATCTCTCCATGGACTCAAAATGGTGTCCGCTGGCAGCTTCTCTGCCTACATTGCCGCCTCCATCCCACGGAGGGCAGCTTCCTCAGTGGTGCTGTCATCTCCAGAATGACTGATGATTTTGCTTTGTTTAAAAAAAAAAATCTCTCTCAGCAAGTTTTAAATTGCATTTTATTATTTTATTTACATGGGCCGCAGAGGAGACGATGCTTGTTGTTCTTCTCATCCATCATCCTGCGTTGTCCCTTTTATCTCTCCAGTGTCACGCCTCACTAAATTGATCTTCAAATCTCACTCGACTGCAAATATTGCACGAATCCCACTTTTCCTTCCTGACACAGTAAAGCAAGGAAAACCCCCAAACAAAACAGCCATGAAGTCATTTGGAGTAGCCAAGTTTCTCCCGCCCTGCTGATTGACGCTCACTCTTGCGCATGCGTGAAATCAAGGTTGCATTCCTCCGCCGTTCAATCAATCATAAAGGCTCCTCTTGTTCTCCCTTCGTTGGCCAGCAAAAGCTGGAGATGCAGAAGGAGCTGGTGAGGCTGGAGAAATTGATGGCGCTGGTGACCGAGGTGCTCCAGGAGAAGGAGGCCAACTCCGCTGTGTGTAAGCAGATCGCGCCGGTTCACGCGGAATCAGACGCGAAATAGAAGCAAAAGGGGTTCGGCGCCAATGTGTCATGTCACATGCTCTGTAGATGCCTTTCGTGAAGGTTTTCCAAATGTCTTTACACAAAATACTTGTTCTCTCTCTTGACTATATTTTGTTTGTTTCTTAATGATTTGTTGTTTGTGGCTTTCGTTAGGCTCCGATGCGCCGAAATCGGATCCACGTGACCCAAATGCAAGCTGCGATCCAGACAGGTTGGTCACGCGGGCCGCTTTGGAACATCAACAGCACGCGTCCCACGTTGCCGAGTATCCTCGCGTCAGAACCGGAAGGCTAGTTTGCCTGAAAAAAAAAAACCCCAACACCATTTCCCCATCACATCTCTTTGGTTCAAGACGCCACCCTTTACGTGCTGCTTATTTGTTGAGCAACGCACTTCAAATGTCCTGCGCTACTACGATAACCTGCCAGCAATGTGATCGTTATCTTCTTTATCGATAACACGTCTTGCATCAGGTAATTGGGTGGCTGCCTTCTCCTCCTCCACCCGTCTGGCAGGGTTAGGACGAATAATCGCTCCAATCAACCCCACGCCCCCCCAATCTGCTGGAGGGATGACACCCGAAAAAGACATGCTGCCCGTAGCTTCTGTCGTTCCAGAGCACTCAAACGACAACTTGTGTTGCCTGGCTAATACGCGTGTCCTGCTTGACCGGTGCGGCCCTCCCTCGCCTCGCGAGGTTCGAAGCGCTCTCCTCCGATCAAAGAGGATGAGAACCTGCAAGGGGCTCGGCGAGATGAGCTTGTTGTGCAAAGAAATGCGCGCGGCAGAAATCGAGTAATTGCAAGCGGTCTTGCATGCGATGGTGTGGTCTTGATTAAAAAAAAAAAAGTCTTTGGTGCATTTTAATGCCGCGCCGTTGTTTTGCAGGGAAGACCTTGGGAGAAGCGCAGAGGAGCTCGGAAAGCGTCTCCGTGATGGAGAACACTTGTCTCAGCCCGCCATCGAGACCTGTAAGTTGTATCGCTCTCTCATTCGCCCCGCTGCCCATTACTTGACTGAATGATTTCTTGGTTCTCCCGCTTAGCGCCGCACGCAGGACCAGATGGGAAAAGCTGCGGCCGTTCAAAGGACAAAGAGAACACGACTCTCGAGAGAGACGGCGGCAGAGCTCAAATGATGCTGGTCTCGTCTGGGTTGGCGCCCGCCGAGCAGGTGTGCGTGCGTGCGTGCGTTGATCCCGCGAGAGTGCAATGATCCAGCCTGATGGCAGAAGTGGGGGGGGGGTGAAGGGACGCGTGACGTGCGCCAATCAGACCTGTCCTTCTCGCAGATGGCGGTGAGGAGGTTTGCGAGGAGAGTCGGCGCTCGTGTGGTTTCCCAGGTGACCGCAGAGGTGACTCACATTGTCATGTGCACAGGTAACGCATCTGCACCCGCCGCTCGGAGCTTCGTCAGCGCATCATCGGACGGTGTGCGGGGAGTGTGCAGCTATTTTTCCAAAGTGGCCCTTAGGACAGCGCGTTTTAGGTCCATCCTGAAATTTCACCCTCGCAGTGTGTGGCCTGGAAACCCAAAGTTGTTTTACCGGAGCAATTCAAAGCAGCTCTGCCGCTTTTGGCTTTGTCGTTGAAGAACAAGAACATTTTCATTTCCAACAGCACTTTGCTGTTTTGCGCGGCTCCTTAACGCAAGTCTGTTGGAGATAAGCCGCCAACCTCATTCTCTTGCTCGTCGCTAATTACCCTCCCCGATAGATTATTTTTAATTCGCCCTCTCCGAAGCGCCACATTTCATCACGGCCTTTTTCATGGGCGGTCGTTTCCCCGGCAACCAAGAAATGGGGAGCGCTTGGCCTTTTGATCCGAGCTCGTTGAAGGTTTGGGAGGAATGGAAGGCGTGCCCAAAAAGACAAAAGGCAAATTGTTCAAATTAATGTCGGAGTCATTATAAAGCTGAAGGACTTTTGTTCGTGGGGAATCTTTTTCCTTTGAGCACCGCAGTAAATACAAAAATGTCATCAATGATCCAACAAGTGTTGTTATGATGTAAGAACTTGTAAATCTTACCACAAAATAAATACCCGCCGGCCCCCCACCAAGGAAAAAAAAAATTGCTGATCCTTCGTCCCCTCTGCACCCCCCCACTAGATGAACAACTGGTATGTGAGCGTACCCTCAAGTACTTCCTTGGCATTGCGGGCAGGAAGTGGGTGGTGAGCTTCCAGTGTAAGTCCTGTCTTGATAGATTTCTCTTGCTCGTTGCGATTTCTTCGGCCCGTCGAAATAAGCGAGCTTCTCATTTTCCTCCTTGCAGGGATTGCCGAATGCTTCAGGCAAAAGAAACTGGTGGACGAGGTACGCTTGGGCGCCGTCGTACGTTTCCGTGTTGAATCAAAGCCACCTGACGAAGCTTTCTGCGCCGTTTCCCACAATAGCCCTCATGCATTATTTGCCATCCCTTTGCTTTTGCATTCACGGCATCTGGCGTCTTCACTCCGCTGCGTCACAGCGTGCTCGTTATAAAACCAAATCAGTGTTTTTCCGACTCGTACCCTTCCTAGAACGGCGGCGTGCTTGCCATATTTTCCTCTCTGGTTCGCTCCATTTGCCTCGTTGTGTGTCGTGTTTGCCTTCCCTGCAGAGCTTATTTGAAGTCCGAGGAGACGTGGTGAACGGATCCGATCACCTCGGTCCGAAGAGAGCTCGCACCACCGCTGACGACAATGTGAGTGCGCAACTTGGCGCGAACGAAACTTGGAAGCCCGGGCGCCATTGGATCAGGTCACCCTTTCCGGTGGTGTCATGTGGCATCGTCTAGCCGACGAGCAAAGTCCCCGACGACGTGACTGCATTCGTTTGAATGAACGCGCCCGCCGATTACCTGGCTCGCCAATCATGTCCCGAAGGACATTAGTGTTGTCTAAATTAAAAATCTGCAGCAGCGGACTTTCATCACACAAAGCACCTCTGGCTGATGAGCATTCAAATTGAAGGGGTGGGGGGGGGGGGGGTCTTTTTCTCCACGCACGTTTCCCCTCCATACACGCGGTCGTACTCGCGTGGCCGCCGTGGCTCAAGGAAGCCATTGAGCATTGCTGTTTCCAGTCAAGAGCGCGCCCTCGTTGTTGGGGGGCTTGTTTGGCATTTAGTTTTTCAAGCGGAGGAAACCAAATTCAGGTTCAAGCGCATTTTTTTTCACGTTGTGACTTCTGTCTCCGCAGCTTCTCATGAAGGGCTACGAAATCTGCTTCCAGGGACCTTTTGCAAACATGACCACAGGTAAACACTCTCAGCGCTCACGTCCACTCAAACCGCCATATTCACGCATTTTCGGGTTCCTGGAAATGCTTCCATTTGAATTTAAAAAGTTGATATATGTCCTGAATGGCTTGACATGATTATTCAGAACGCCGGCACAGTTAGCTTCCATTGCAGCCAAACCTTTGAATGTTGCTGCGTTTGTGTTCGTCTCCCAGAGGAAATGGAGTGGATGGTGCAACAGTGCGGAGCCACGGTGGCCAAAGACCCGCTCGTGCTCGACGGCAAACGGGTGAGTCTGTCGTTGCCAAAAAGGGCCGCGCTTATTTTGTGCCACTCAAGAAAGCGCTTCGGCGACGCCCGTCTGTTATGGGATGTCCTTCATGCTTTGAGCGTGGCTCTGTCACTTCTCAGGATTCCATCGCCGCATATGCTTCACGTTCAGGATGGTGTATTATTCAAATCAAGTACAAGGCTGCACGTTGTCCGTGTCAGTGAAGCACTTGCCCCCCCATGCCAACACCGCAATTACGATGACTATTCATGACTTCCTCCGACTCCATTCGCAGTCGAGCGTTGGGCATGCAGATGCTAAAGAAAGCTACAAGTAGCATCAAAGCTGCGTCAATTTTTTTTAAAAGTCTCTTGTTTTGCCCTCACAGAAATCCAATCAGCTGGTTATCGTTCAGCCTGGAACGGATCCACGCTCGTACAGCGGTAAGTTTCAGATCGCACTCTGCACACACGCGCACTCTGGCAACGACAGCGAACCTCCACGTATCTCAGATATTTTCCAGACCTGCCCGCAAAAAGTGGAAAATCTGAACAATTATTTTTGGCGCATATCTGCTTCTGTCCCTCTTACGTTGCTGTAAGATGTTCATGTGTTGACCTTGACACTCGCCACAATCGTATTTCTTTTTGATACTTTTGCAAACAAGAAAGCTGCCGCTCCCTCCACAAGTCTCACACTCAATTAGTGTTCCTGGTAAGTGTGAAATTCTCACCGAGTGTGAGAGACAAGGTGGCAGACCTTCTATTTCCCTCCCCCCCCCCCCAAGACGGATTTGCCGCGCAGAGTGAGTGTGAAAGAATTCGGGCAGAAAAAAAATGGCCGAGAGCAAATGTCAGCTCGAGTGGGGTGAGGTGGCAGATTTGAAGGTCTGCGAAGGGGATGGTTGTTGAAACGAGTCGGGGGGGCAGGGGGGGGGGCGAACGCTTGATGTATGATGGCGGTGATGTGCTGTATTGACACCAGTTTGTTATCCACTGCGCAGGTCTGGCAAAGCAGGCCACGCTTGTGAGTCGCGCTTGGTTGTTGGACACGGTGGCCACCTACACCCTCCAAGGTTACGCCAACTACCTCGTATGAATCAACAACATGTTTGACCACATTTTTATGATTGCATCTTCTGTAAAAACGTGCACACACTAAAAGACCAGAAACGGGTCAAATTAAGCTCTATTAAAAAAAAAAAAAACGAGTTCACCAAAACTGAAATGGTCTGAGTTTTTTTCATTCGGAACTCGGGCTGTGCACTTGATTGACTTTTAGCCATTCAAGTTTCATACGAAATACATTAATTCATTAGTAGCATCCCCCCCCCCCCCCCCCCCCCACCAACACAAAAAAAAA
>CAAKHF010024071.1:445762-462698 GCA_901007745.1 Hippocampus kuda | reverse complement strand
TAGAGAGGTGGGGGGGGGGGGGGGGGGTTGTGAATTGGAACAACGCTCACTTTCACATGGCGGAGCTGTTCCAAACTTTCTCTGTGGCGCGTCTCATCGTTTCCTCCCGTCCTGGCACCGGCAAAGACTCCACTTGTACTCTTTCTGCTTGTCTACAAGGGCGTCTTTTCTCCCGGATTGTCCCGACGAGCCAAAGGCCGAGCAAGCGCCCAAGGGCGGCGCTTGAGATCAGCACGTCATGCGCTTGGCGAGCGAAGGCGCGGGGACCTCCGGGCACTTTGGAAAAGCGAGCAACTTGCGGTACTTGGCCATGCTTCTGGCGGTATGGTATGAATTCATGCTACATGACACGCGGTGGATGCAAGATGCTGCTATTTTTAGCCTTGCCCGCCGCTTGTCGTCGCTTTCGCAAAGATTGTGAATATTTGAAATGTTGTTGGGGTTTTTTTGTCCAGTTTGAGCCCAGTCAAATGGGAACTGCGCTTTCACACCTCGTAATACTTTGCGAGCATGGCTGAGGATGTGTGACGCACGGTGGAATTTTGTCTTTATAGTCCAGCAGGGAAATTGGCTGGCCTTGTGCAAGAAATGGACATTTCTGCCACGGCATTCAAGTGATATTTGGAGAGCCCCGGCCAATCCTTTTGCCGTCGAGTCATTTCTCCCAAAGTACACATTTCGGAGGCAACAAAGGACACGCAATTGAAGACTAGAAGCGATTCCGACTCGAGAGCTATTTTTCAAACTCTGGGGAGGAAGTTAAAAGGATAAGTGAAGGGCAGCGCGATGGCTCACTCTGTCAGGCGCGGTTATGAAATACACACGGCGAGTGTGTGTGTGGGGGGGGACATTCTTGTTTTCCAGAATGTCCCCCCCCCCCCCACACACACACACACACAAAAAAAAGCCACGCTCACCTTTTTCACAACACTGTCCAGTGTCTCCGGTCGGCTGATGTCGAAGCAGATGAGGACGGCGTCGGAATCCGGGTACGCCAACGGCCGCACGTTGTCGTAGTAGGCAGAACCTGTCCATGACGAGACGAGAGGACAAAGTGTCGTAAAGCAGCCAACTGCTCTTCCCGTCATTCGCATTTTTATTGCCGTCACCGTTAAGCGACCAAAATCGACCTTTTTTTTTTTCTATTCCTTTTTCATATGAAGCCGCCATTAGAATTTGATTCTGCACGGGCCTCAAAAATTGCTTTGCGGTGATGAGTTCCGTTTTTAAGCACGGGACTCCGCCGCATCACGAATGGCTCGTCACCTGCAGGTTGACAATGCCGGTTTATTATCCCGGGGGGGCGGCGGCGCTGAATTGGGGCCATTGTGGCAACATTCCAACGCCACTTGCGGCCCGGTTCGCAACACGTTGTGCTTTTGTGGCCCAAAAGACAGCGTCAGCACGTTGACGGAGGATTCCAATCACCTCCCCCCCCCCCCCAAATGGGCCTGCTCGGTCAAACTTGCTTTTTACTATTTGATTGATGATGGGCTTTGTGTGTCTGTGTGTGTGTTGTTTTCTTCTTCAGGTGCGTCAGCTGGGTTTTCCCACTCGTTTGTTCATCTTTTTCCATTCGTTCGCTAACAGGACATGGAACTGTGAACTCGGAGTTGAGCAAAGTGGAATATAAAGTTTGAATGAGGCAGAATGTCTGTGCTGAAACAACCTTTAATGAGCCCTACCGAGCACCTCTCAGATGCCACCCCCACCCAAAAAAAAAAACCAACCGCAGGCCATATTTATCTCATCTGCGCTTCTACTAAATCTTGTTAGCAATTTTCACCGCTCTTATCGACTTCTTCTCACACTCCGTCGCCGCTCGGAGTGAAAATCCACCATTTATTTCGTCAGTCAAGCCGTAAGCTGTAAAAGAACTGATAAGAGACGATCGTGCCGCCTGCTCTATCTCTTCGTCTTTGGTGACGCCGTGCATAATTCACGAGCGTGCGCTGACGCGCACGTCCGCACACCTTGAAGGCCTCCCTGATGACATCTTCCATCACAGCGCAGTCATATTCCTGACTCTTAACAGCACCTTTGTCCTTTTGTTGTTGTCTGAGTAGCCTTCTCTCTTCCCAAACTGCCTCCAGCATTTATTGAAGTTGCCCGCCATCACGGTTACTCGAGAAGGAGAAGGAAAAAAAAAAGCGCGGATGTTTGCATCACAGTGTGCGTTTCCCCCAGCATGGATGTCAAAAGCCCGTCCGTCTGGTCTGGCGGGCTCTTTGTGCGCAAACCAGTTTGCTTTTCTTTTGCGGCCGTTTCTTACGGCCGTCCAAGTCAAATCCAGATGTGATTTTCACCCGACAGGAAGTGGCAAAATGGCCGCCGCCCCGAGCTGGCCAAAAGCGGATGGATTTTGCCACTGCACTGCACAAGCGCCATCCGAATCAGAATGCCGTCGTTGGACGAGTGCGGCTGCAAGGAAACGTTGGGGTTGACTTCCCGTTCAAACAAAGAAACGTCTTACCTGACGTGTCCCACATGTTGAGCTCGATGCGCTGCTTGTCGATCTCAAAGCTGGCGGTGTAGTTCTCAAACACCGTCGGGACGTAACTCTGCAAATGAGACCGGACCATCTGAGACAAAGTCCAAAACATGCAAATACCTCCAACGAGTATATATTCAGTGATTATTTCAGTCATTAGGTTTGATGTTCACTCAGCAGCTTTTTATTACAGGTGATGGGGTTTTTTTAAGTGCTCGGAAAAAAAATAAAGTGATGAGTTGCTGACATGCATTCAGTGTGTTGCTTGAGGCAACTGGTGTTGTCAAACCAGTGTTTTTTTTTTTTAAAGTATTTGTCCTGCATAAATGGCATTCATTTTTTCAATCACATCATGCTTATATATGATTAAGAAATACTTAGAAATAAGAAAAAAAAATCACACAACAGGTTCAAATGTTTGGGGCCACCCAGACAATTGAACGTCTTCCATGAAAGCAGTTTTATATATGCACTACCGTTTAAATTTATAGGGGGCGTCTTCAAGCAGAATTTTTTTTTTTGAAGAAAAGCACATCCATCCTTTGCACTGCCGACATTGTCATTCCGATTCGTTTAGTGTGACATGCATGGGATGGCAGCACGGTGCCTTTCTTCAGAAAAATAATACATTCAACATTTTTGAGTGAGTGAATCGAAACTTTTGAACAATCGAGTCGAAATGACCGAAAAGAACCCAGATTTCCTCGTGCGTCACGCGTAAAAGCGCTCACGGACTTGCCACCACTTCACCGTGGCCGAAACACATCCTGATGTCTTGCACGCTTACCTCTGAGTACGAGTCCTTGGCGAAAACGTGCAGCAGGGCCGTTTTGCCACACCGCGTGTCCCCGACCACCACCATCTTACACCGCAGCGGTCCTTTCACCTCCATCGCGCGTCTTGTGCGGAGAAAGTCAGTGCGTGCCTCTTGTCATTTAAGCTGCCCTTCGAACACCCTACGCCGGCAAAACATCAACGATTTAAAAAAAACAACAAAACAAGCTCAACGAGCACCCGTGAATGTTCGGACTTGACAAAACCAACTTGTTCAGCTACACGACGTGCGTCAACGGGGAGGGAGAAGGGGAGCGCGTGCGTGTGATGAGCTGCGTGTTCCGAAGCGCCGCAAGAGGAAGGCGGCGCTGAAAAGTCAAGCGAGAGTCCCTGACCGAGTGGGTTCCGGTTTGCCATCACAGTAAGTATTCAAAATAGAACCCGTGAGAAATTCCAGTGGTGTTCCTAATCCAGTGACCCGGACTTTGTTTTGTTTTTTAGGCGATGAAACAAAGGGGAAAAAAAAAGTCATACCACAACGTATCGGGACCCCCGACAGCTTCCGGATGCACTTCTGAATCCCTTTGGCGCCATCTTGTGCCAAAAGGGAACAAGGTAACGATTCCCTTTCAGTTCGAGTTGGTCATCCATGAAGGTTTTTACAACAAAATCATGTAGAACCAACTTGGCCGATGTGTAAACTGAACCGTGGGGAATCTTGTTTTAGGGATCTTGTTCAAATTTGAGCTGTTGCTGTCCAGTAACATTTTAACCATTGAATTTGGTCACGTTTAACATTCGATTTTTCAAAAAGACGAAAATTGTCAAAATCGCATTTTTTTTTTTTTACAGTTGCCATTCGTTTTGAAAATAGATGATCGGATGCTTGTTTTGATGACAAGCTTTCAACCAAGCCTTTATTCTGAAAACCGGAAATGGTGTCAAACCCCCCTCGCCTTTGAAGAACGACCACTTGTTGGGAGCGCACGTTGACGTGACGACGCGCCGTACACTCAAATGGCCAACTTTGTTCTGCGAGCACTTCCTCCGCCCTCAGCTCACACGAAAGCTGACAACCAGTTCGCTTGCATGTTTTCTCGCTGAGGCGCACGCAGGCCCGAGCAACCCATCGCCGAAAGTCGTCATGTCTGCCCAGGAGGCTCCGCAGCCGCCCCCCGGGGAGCAGCCTCTGCCGTGCCGGTCCCTGGTGCTCACGGGCTACGGGGGCTACGACAAAGTCCAGCTGCAGGTGAAGCCGCTCGGCCGGCCGAGACTGAAGCCCGACGAGGTCCTGGTGCGGCTCAAGGCCTGCGGGCTCAACTTCGCCGAGCTGATGGGCAGGCAGGGCCTGTACGAGCCGCTGCCAGCCCCGCCGGTCACCCTGGGCATGGAGGGGGCCGGCATCATCGAAGCGGTCGGAGAAGAGGTGCGGGACCGAAAGGTGAGGACCGACAAGCGACTACAGCGTGGCAATTTTATATATATATATATATATATATATATATATATATATATATATATATATATATATATATATGTATATGTATATATATGTTTGTGAGGAGGGGTGGCAACTCCATCTTTTCAAAAATATGAGGGGGTATTTGGGGGCTTTTTTTTCCAATGCATTTGCTTTGGCTGCCAGCCGGGTCCACTTTATGTTCAATCAGCGGCAGACGACATCGGCGACTGCGGCTCTCCTTTCCCATGGGTGAGGGCATTACAGTACCTTTATAAATGCTTTTGCTTTTACTTCACTCGAGCCCAACGCAAGTCAAATTGTGGTTTTGCGTTCGACCAAGTTGGAACAATCTAGAGTTCGAAAAAGTTGTCAGCTTGTAAGTCAAGGTCCTACTGAACACCACCGTGACATTTTCAATTTGTGAATTAATGTGCCCCTTTGCTTCCAATTCAGTGGAAGAATTAAACGTTGGTTCGTTTTTGTGTTCTTCAACGAAGATGAATTGCTTTCGAGTGGTACTATTTTTGTTTTGCATTCATCGGCAGAGTGGGCAGGTGACCCATTTCAAAACGGACATCTGTTGCATCACCAAAACAGAGTATCGGACACGGATTAAGAAACGTGTGATCTCTTCTGCTTACGCCGGCTGTATTCATTGACTTTATTTCCCGTGGAATCCTCAGCTGACCCTTTTCGCCACAACGAAGGTCACACACAGGGCAAGGAGAATTAATCGTGCTGTGTGATCAAAGTCGATCTATGACGGGTGTGTTTATCTCGGGTCATAAAATGAGACGCAAATACGTGCGCTGGGAGCGAGACGCTCTCCATTTGGTGCCATCGACACCAGTCCACGTGACGGAAGGTCGGGAATTCGACGCGGCCCGGCTTTCTTGGTGGCTCTCTTGCTCCATCCTGCTCTGCTGTTTGCGCCCAACGAAACGCTCGGCATTATTTGCACACATCTTGATGTCAAACAAAGTTTCATCAACTGCAGATGTGTTGCGCCGTCGCGCGCCTTTTGGAGTTGTTCTGTCGCATTTGAGCTGACTTTATTTTGCATCAGCCCCCGAAACACTCGCAAGCCGCAACAATGCGTGTCTTGAAGCAATTGAGGCCAAACGGAGTGCACTTTAAACGTAGTACGTGAGGGGAAAATAAAATAAAATAATATTTTGTGCTTGCAACCCTTTAGGTCGGGGAGCGCGTGATCGCCATGAGCCGCAGCGGCATGTGGCAGCAGCTGGTGGTGGTGAGCGCCAGCCGCACCTTCCCCATGCCCGAGGGCATGAGCTTCGAGGAGGGCGCCGCGCTGCCCGTCAACTACCTGACGGCGTACTTGATGCTCTTCCACATGGCCAACCTCACGCCGGGCAAGAGCGTGCTGGTTCACATGGCGGCGGGTAAGCCCAATGGGCCGGCGCCAGCGCCAGCGCCAGCGAGCGCCAGCGAGGCCTTGGATTTATGCTGCCAATAACTGATAACTGTGCTTTGATTAATCATTTGCAGGCCACTGTAACATGCCAATGTTTGTTTTCGAGGACTCTTGGTCATGAAACGCAAAGGCCATACGTTCTGTTTCGTCTTTTTAAAATTGTCTTTTCAAAGTCATGTAAAAATAATGGTTCTTGAAATTTGACACCACAGAGAAGAGCGTTTGTCAATTGCCCTCCCAAATTTGAAGGATTCCAAAAAAACAAAACAAAACAAAAAAAACCCACCAGGTGTATCAAATGAGGCTTGTGACAAATCAAGCCATTTCTCCCCTTGTGACTGCTGTGGGCGTGTCCGCCGCAACTGCTGACGCACGTGCGCTCGCAGCTGACAACGAGGCAACCACATGAGCACGGAGCCGCGGAGGTCAGTAAAAAGTCAAGTCTCGCATCCCGTCCGCAGGTGGCGTGGGCATCGCCGCCACCCAACTGTGTCGGACGGTGCCCGACGTCACCGTCTTTGGCACGGCGTCCGCCTCCAAGCACGCCGTTATCGCCCAGGCGGGCGTGACCCACCCCATCGACTACCGGACCAGAGACTATGTGGAGGAAATCTACAAAATTAGCCCAAAAGGTCAGTCGCTGTCCTTTCCTGACTTCTTGTCATCTTTATTGCAAAAGGGTTTCTGCATAATATGCTGCGTGTGTGCTTTATTGAAGAGCCAAGATGGCGCAGGTAGCACACGATCTCGTCTCGCCTTTGGCGTTCTTCCTGTTTTGGCCCACTTGTGTTCTCCTTTGCAGGAGTGGACATTGTCCTGGATCCACTCGGCGGCGCCGACACACAGAAGGGCTTCAACTTGCTGAAACCTTTGGGCTCACTCGTTGTATTTGGTGAGCAAAATAAAGGGCTTGAATTGCCACGGCAGAATCAACCCCCAAAGTTGATGTATGACACGAATTGACAAAGATGACGAACTTGCTGAGAACTGGAGCGGGTGCGGGGGGTGACTGACTGCCGCATTGAATGGCGCGCGCCAGGTGCCGCCAACTGCGTGACGGGCCAAAAGAGGAGCCTGCTGGCCCTGGCCAAGACGTGGTACAAACAGCTGTCGATCAACGCGCTGAAGCTGATGCAGACCAACAAGGCGGTGTGCGGCTTCCACCTGAGCTACTTGGACGACCGGCACATCGACGCCGGCATGGCCTCGCTGCTGCAGCTCTACGCCGAGGGCAAGATCAAGCCTCGCATCGACTCTTGCTTCCACTTTGAGGAGGTGCGTTGAACGCAAGGGTCGGGAAAACTTGTCCGCTCGGGAAACGTGGTCAAAGATGGCATCAAATAGCGGCCATCGCCGGTGAGAGATCCATTAACTGCTCCGCAGGGAATTCTTCATTTTCACCTCGATGTTCCAAAAAAAAAACCCCATGATTTATTGACCACAAGTAGTCGCATGTTCCCCCACTGTATTGCGTTTGCGACAGCTTCTTTAGTATGCTAGCGAACTGATGAGCCTCATGTTGTGAAGGTTGGTTGTTGCGATGGAATAATTTAGCCACTCAAGAGAGTCGTTTATGAAATGCAAGATTGATCTGTTCCATTTTGAGATATTTTATTTTGATTTTTTCCGGTCTTTCTCCGCAGGTAACGGATGCAATGCGGCGCATGCACGAGCGTCAAAATATCGGGAAGGTCATCCTTCTCCCAGAGCCCAAAAAGCAGAATGATGAGACGACAGCAAAGAAATGACATCATCGAAGGATGAGTACCGCTAATAATGGTACTAATTTCCTTGCCATGCTTTCTCCAACTACTCAATGATAAGAATTTTCTTGGACCAGTATTTGCCCTTTTTTTAAAACAAGTTATCACACAATGTCTATAATTGTGATCAGCATTTGTATTTTAATTCATAAAACATCTTAAATGTCTTCACTGTATTGCAGTAACTACAATTTTTTTTTCTTCTAAATTGTCCATACAGTACATGTGAATAAATGGTTGTTTGACTATATGTGCCCCGGATGACGTTTCCTCAAACGGTTGGGACGACAAGTTTTGAGATGTATTTTGACACTTATTTAGACATTCCTACGAGCGTCTTTATCATTTGTGCATGTGATAAGAGCACAATTCAACATGTCTGGATGTAATCGAAGGATGCGGTAGCCTCACTGAATGCTGTGTTGTATCACTGTATGTCCAACAATTTTTTTGGTAATGTAGTTCTAATATCGTTGAAATTGCATCAACCGGTAGTGCTGGGACTGATTCTGACGGCCCTGGGCAGATTAAATTGACATGGCAACAGACAGACGCTGAAATCTGATTGGACAAAAATCTACTAGACACATACACGTCCTGAAACCAGTGCAACCAATGTGTAACGAAAATTTGAATTAAAGCTATAACTGTATTTAATGCTTCTGATCCCCATTTCCATAACATAACGGGACTAAGTGCGGCAACCGAACTAATTTCTCACTGTCCGTAACCCTCGAAAAGTTTCCACTTCTTTACGGACCATAGCGGAAGTTCCATATATTTTTATTTTGAAAGGCTGTGACGGAAGTGACTTGCCGTTGTACGTCGACCTTGACGCTGTGCCTTTAAGAGAGAATACCCTCCTGTGAGTCGTTGGCGTCATCATAGATGTACCTACGTCGACTCTTCATTGGGTGGAGTAGCGTACGTCGACGTCGCCGCCATCCTGGATGTGGCCGAGTGGACCGCTGGACTGCTTCATTTATAAAATAACCGTTTTTCACAAAACCATGTTATCTTTCACAGGTAAGACTGAGTTGTGATTTTTCGATTACTTTGGACGGCATATGGCCTTCAGAATGTATTGATTTTGTGACTTTATCAAATCACTGTCGAGTTAAGGGATTTTCTTTTCCTGAAAGCGCTTTGTAGTTTTGGTTGAAGTGACGCGACATTTAATATAGAATGACTTTTAACTTAGTTAGCTACATCTGCCAAGTAACTTGTCCAACACTGTTGAAATAATTGTGCCTTGGTCCTGATTCACGGGGCGACGGGGCACATCCAACATGGTCGACGAGTTACGTATGGTGGAGCGCTCCATCGCGCTCAATGTTTGTGTATGTTTATAACTGCCGCCGCCTCCCTCCAGCGAACTGCTGCAGCGGTGGCAAAGAGCCTGTTAACAGATCCTGTTGTCACTGGGATGCGGCTGCTGCCTCGTCGGTAAGGGCCTCACTCTCGCGTCTCTGACCGCCTCCGCTTTTAATATGTCCATAGCAAACCAATACGTTTGCGCGTGTGAGGCGCGAGCCCCCCCCCCCCCCCCGAGCGGCCAACGTTCGGTTTATGATGACTTTCAGTGGTGACCCCGTATGCCAAAATAGCTGCCCTGTGTTATAATTAGAGTGTGCAGATATGTCCGCGACATACTTTCTTGTCATTCATTCATGAACGAGTGGACTGTCATATCTTCACTTAGGGGTTGTCAAAACGAGGGTGGGCACCATCCAATTCGGTCCACTGTTCATTTTTATTTTTATTTTTTGGGCGCGGGGGGGGGGGGTCACCCATAGGTATTTTTAACCCTTTAAAATTCGTCATTATTTTCCATTCCTTATTTGCACTTACGCTTAGTTATACTTTACGTTACTTGGTAGTTTGTAGCATTACTTTGAGAAAGTGATCACGGTTATTGAATAGCTAGACGGAGCTTTCAGATGCCATTAATATCCCACGCGGCAACATGCTTTTTATGAGCTGTAATCACATTATCATGACATTCACAACAATAATTTGAAATGATAAAAATATCATGAATGTTCTTGTTATCTTGCGTTTGTGTGCACCTCACGAAATTTCCACGAAGTAGGTCCCGACCAATTCATTACTGCCCGATTTTAATCAACAAATTGTAGTTTTTTTTTTCTGTTTGTTTTATTTTTTTTTTGGGCAGGGGGGCACTGATCATTTTTTTCCCCCAAGCATTAACACAAAACAACATGAGACAAAGAGTGTCATTCAAACCCCCCCCCCCCCGCATTTCTTACGAACAAATGTTCTGACATTAACTAATATTAATTATCTTTATTATTGTATGTGTCAAGTGACCAAATAATATGCATTTTTGAAAATCTCATCCATTTCGTTTTTGTACTCCGAATAAAGCTTTGTCTAATATAGAAATATTATTCTGGCGCCATCTTGGGACCAAGGAACTCTGAAGTTAAGGGAGGTGCTTCATTTAGTATTGCCAGAGCCCTATCTAATGGAGAAGAGTGTTTGCCACCATTTTGTGGCATATGTAGGCTGTTAAATTATTCTCCTCATGCCCTCTCATGGCCTTTTCCTCCACCCTCCCGCCCCCTGAATCGATCTCTCTTGTCCCCGTTTTTATGTAGCCCTCTGGTCCTGATTTAGTCCATCTTCTGCCCCACTTCTTCACCTTATCTGCAAAAAACAGCTCTCAAACTAGAGTCAGTTGTGACATGCGCCGCCGCTCGCTTGCGTAAGGGCGTGCGCCACACTTAATTTCTGTTAGATAAACAAAGTACTGCCAGAAGACGCATTCCATATCCAGCATTCTTCAGGCACTGAGGGTATGGGTGGATAATCATAAAAAATAAATTCCTTCGCCTCCCCGTGTGTCAAGACGACTCCTTCTAATGTAATTTGCATGTTTTGGCGTGTCCTCAGCCAGGTGTGGTCCTCTGGTGGTTGTTGAGTTGAACTAATAAAAACTGGTCTTTTCAGGTGAGTTGTATTTGCGAGGAACATGGCGCCAGCTGCTTAGGTAGTCAATTCCACTGTTATGAAAGCACACAAATGGCATTCATTAGAAAAAACGGATCAACAGAATTCCCCCCCCCCCCGGCATGTCAAAACATTTGATTGGTAACATATGTTGCCTGGTAGATTTCATAGGGCTCGGTCATGACTAACCCAAAAAGGCTTATGATGGTTGCCAGTGAACTTAACACCAGATGTACAATTGTAGCGAGTTAATATGCAGAGCAAGGAAGAATAACACTTTTTTGGGGGGGGGTGGGGGGGGTTACAACTCTGATTGGCTGCCTGTTGCTGGGGAAAATTTGTCAGGCTCGCTCACAACTGTCCCAAAGGGCAACAAATTTCGCAGCAGATTTAAATGTTTAGCTGTGTAGCAAACAGCATCACGGGACAACGGAATCGCTTTATTTCTCCTTTCTGCTGAACACGTGATGGAAGTAGGCCAGAGTTCAGTCCTAACTTCCCTAAAGGCCAATGAATTTCGAAACTGCATGAAATGTTGATATTTCTTTGCGCAAACAAAGGAACCGTAATCAACTACTTTGCCGTTCAAGAATGTTTGGACATGGTTGATGGGCTGCTTGTTCCTTGGCAGGATTCAGGGGCTCCAAACTTAGCCCCCGTGACGGCCGATGGATTTTCCGCGTTGGCTTCCGAACAGACGTAGCAACATGAGTCCAGTATTTTTTGTGCAGGCTTGATTGTCTGCTTGTTGCACGGGAGAAGTCGCAAGCGCTCCATCGTAACGGCACCGTTTGCCAATTGACGCTTGGGCACGACGGCCGGATTGGCGGCCAATCTAACGGCAAGACTTTGTTCGCAGTGAGCCCAAGGAGGACCGAAGATGAGCGCGCAGCCTCAACCGCGTTTCCTGGTCCTGTTCGACTTTGACGAGACCCTGGTGAACGAGAACAGCGACGACGCCGTGTTGCAGGCTCTGCCGGGCCAGCAGCTCCCCGACTGGTTGAAGAGCGGCTACCGCGAGGGCCACTACAACGAGCACATGCAGCAGATTCTGGCCTACATGGCCGAGCGGGGCGTGTCGCGCGACGCCATCCGCTCGGCCGTGGAGAGCATCCCGCCGGCGCCCGGCGCCCTCGCCCTGCTGCACTTCCTCCAGGGCCGCCAGCGCGACTTTGAGCTGGCGGTGGTCTCGGACGCCAACATGTACTTCATCGACACCTGGCTCAAGTGCGCGGGGGTGCGCCACCTCTTCCGGAAGATCTTCACCAACCCGGCCAGCTTCGACGCCGGCGGCCGGCTGGTGCTGCTCCCGTTCCACGCCCACTCGTGTCCCCGTTGCCCCGACAACATGTGCAAGCAGCTCATTGTGAGGGAGTACCTGGCCCTGAGGCAAAAAGAGCGCGGCGCGCCCTTCCAGCAGGTGTTTTACGTGGGAGACGGCGCCAACGATGTGTGCCCCTCGCTGGCCCTGGGGCCCCGAGACACGGTCTTCCCGAGGAAGGACTTCCCCATGCACGAGCTGCTGAAGTCCGAGGGCGCCAATTTCAAGGCCAACGTGGTTCCCTGGACCAGCGGCCAAGATGTCATGGACTGTCTGGAGAAAATCGCGGAGGAGAGATGATCGCGGACGTGACGGCAAAAGAGCCACGACAAAGGTGCTGTAATCGTATGCAGTCGATCGGAGAGAAATCTCCCAAGTGTTTGGAAAACAAAAACAAGAACAAGTGTTATGTACGCAAGCAGATATGCCAACTGAGTTTGAATTTGACCTCTCGTGGCAAGATCAAACAGTGAATTTTAGAAAGCATCAAAATGTTTTTTATAAAAAAAATTTACCTTTAAAATTACGAACGTATAACAATTTAGCGTTTTGGTTTTTTTTTCTGTTTTTTTTCTGAAATGTGACAGCATCTCAAAATGTTTGGTTTGGTTTTACGCACACATTTTTCAGTCCTTGGAATTTTTTTTTTTCATTCAGACTTCTGGTTATGATGCGAAAAATGATTTGGTATGGTGAAACGCACATCCAGTGGACCCCCGTTGTTCACGGGACATTGGGACCTGGCCCAACAGCGGGTGGCAAAAATGCAAAAAAAAACCAAAACAAAACTCAAATCAATGAATCAGCAAGTATGTGGGGGTGGGGGGGTCCACTGTTGTTTTAATGTTAGGTTGTATTACTGAGCCACATTATTGCTAACGCTAAGATAGGCTAACAGGATACTTATTGCGCAGGGGACCCAAAGGTGCATTCGTGGTGTTAAGTGTTGAAAATTTACCATGAACAACAATAATCATGATAACGACAGTTCCAGACTTCCATCAAGAGCGCACGAGTACGTGAATCTTGAACGCAGCGAATGCTCAAGCAGACATTCAGCGTGTCGGGATCAGGTGCGAGACATGATCGGGTGACACCAGAAAGAGGAGAGACCGAATCTCCACGGCTGTAATCGACACCAGCATATAAACAACAGCGCTTGCACTTTGGCCCCGCAATGGAAAGTAGAAGTGAAGTCGGGTTTCCAAAGTGCGCTCATTCTTGTACGGTCGCACGCTTGCGTCAAGTGTTACTGCGTGGCCATTTTGGTCCGCGCGTCGCATCTTTCATTGCCCTTTGAGGGGAAGAATGTGATGTGAGTTCAATCACTTTTCATCAGCTTCAAATGGTCTCCCAGTACAGCGCGAGCACCTTTTTGTCATCATGCGCTTCAAACAACAAATCGGCACAGTGTTAGCCCAATTTCTCGAGATGAGAGCTCAAATGAATTTTATTTGAAATGAGTTCACTCCATTCAAGACACGCCACAATCGTCCCTTTTAGAAGCTTCTCAGGGAGGAGAGTGAAAAAAAAAAAGTTGCTGCATCGGACCAATGTTTGAAACCTGACTTTCTAGTCATGCAAATGACATCATTTGCGTACGTCTCCACGTAGGCTTTCTATAGACGCATCTCATTGAAATCTGCAATAATGAAACATGATACGTACACAATAGGTGTGTCAGATCTATAAGGGAAAACGCAGATTTTATTTTTCTTACCCCCACTACTTTTGCTTTAATGAAGCACCGCGTACCCCTGCTTGACTTTTCCTTTCCTTTGACTTGCTGTATTTGGATTTCAAGAATGGATGGAACACAACATTGTAACAGGAATATAAAAGCCATCATATCATCAGTCACGCCCTCTTGAGTGCTTCTTCCCATCTTGTCAGCCACTAAACACGCACATACAATTTTTTACGACATCTCATATAATATAAAATAAGTTACATTGTGTCATTTAAGTGTTCCCTTTATTCCGGGAGAGCGCCATGTGAATGACTTGGACTCCAAATCAGTGGACCGGAACAAGCGAATGCAGTTTGCGATGAACCGGACTGACTTGCAGCGCAGTGACGCTCGGCTCACAGCAGGCGGCGCCTCGCGAGTGCGAATTTCGAGGCATCATCAAAGTAGAAGGACGGATGATGATGAAATGCTTGGTTTGCCTTTGAAATGAAGTCTTCCTTAATGCTGCCTGACACTGATGTTCTTCTTTACTTGAAGAAGCTGAACCGTGAGCGCGTCGTCGTGCAGCCCAGCAGAGCCGAGAGGTAAGAGCGGGAAATCGTGAAAACAGTGAAAAGTACTGCGCGGTAAATTGAGGACTTTGCAATTTGAGGGAAAGGCTTCATGCGGTCGGTGGGGAGGGGGTCCGATCTGCTTTCATATTTTGTATTTGACAGCGGCTCGTCTTTAAGATCTCCTTTCCTCCAAATTGACGCCAGAAAGCGAGCGACGTGAGGGTTCGGTGGGTTTCAAAAGTTTACACACCCCTGTCGGCAGACCAGGTTTTGGCGGTCCAGGAAAATCGGAACAACGTAACATGGCCAAAAAGCTTTCCGCTCCTATCTTGGTGAATTCCGGACACAGCTTCATTCAACCGCATTCTGTCACTTTTGTTTTAATTCCCCGACTTCCCTTCTCAAAAACACTTCCTTTTCTTCTCCTTCTAATTGAGTTTGTACTGTGACATGGAGCGCGAGGAAAGTACTGCTTTCCGTTTTTGGACACTAGAAATTACTCAATGCGCACGCATCATCGGCCAGGGCAATTTGGAGGAAATCCCATCGGGCGTGCTAAATGAGTCTATTTGCATCGGTCGTCTTCAAAGTTTTTTTTTTCCTTTGCATGCCTCAGGCCTTGATGTTGATGCCGCCAACAAAACTTCAAACGGTTCATCAAAGCTTCTCTCCGCAGGATTTGGTCACAAAAAGGTGCTCGTGGGCCGCGTAGCAATGAGTTGGGGTTTCTTGACTGGGTTGCTGGATGAAATCTATTCCCATTCCACGTTCGTGGGGAAGATCTGGCTCACGGTGCTCATCATTTTCCGCATCGTGCTGACCGTCGTCGGGGGCGAGTCCATCTACGATGACGAGCAGAGCGGCTTCGTGTGCAACACGCTTCAGCCGGGCTGCGAGAACGTCTGCTACGACGGCTTTGCGCCGCTCTCGCACGAGCGCTTCTGGGTCTTCCAGATCCTCCTCGTGGCCGCGCCCTCGGTCACCTACCTGGGCTTCGCCCTCAAAAGGATCGCCGTCACGGAGGAGCGAGCAGAGTGCGAGAAAGCGGAGAAGCGGCGCTGTTGCGCCGTGGACATGCCGGGGGATGACCACCGTGAGGAAGGCGGGGCCGCCATCGACGAGAAGGCGGGTTTGGAGAGCGAGGCCAAGGGCGGGGACGCCACCAACGGCAAGGTGCGCCACGATGGGAGGAAGCGCATCAAAAAGGACGGTCTGATGCGTACTTACGTCACTCAGCTGCTGGTGCGCTCCATCGTGGAGGTGGCCTTCTTGATCATGCAGTTCTGCCTGTATGGCGTCAAGGTGCCCGCAATCTACACCTGCTCTATCTCGCCGTGCCCCCACAAAGTGGACTGCTTCGTGTCGCGGCCCACGGAGAAGACCATCTTCCTGCTCCTCATGTACGCCATCTCCCTCCTCTGTCTGGGCCTCAACGTTTGGGAGATGCTCTACCTGGGCGTCGGCACCATCTATGACGTCGGAAAAACGCGGGGGTCGGAGAGAGATGACCACGACAACGGGCCCCGCCCTCGCCGGAACACATCGGCCGCCCTACCAGAGTACGACGTCGTTGTCAAAAACCTCATGGTGTCCACGCCCGCCCAAGTCGAGCGTTACACCAGCGCTAAAAACAACCTCAAAACCACCACCTCACCTCACTCCCAGAAGGAGGCTGGCGGGCGGCAGGGCGCCGACGACAACAAGCACAAAGCCCCTCTTGACTCCGCCGAGCATGGCTGCGGCAAACCAAACCAAGGCGGCTCAAGTTTGGAAGACAACAAGACAGAGGATGCCGGTTGGATCTGAACACCTCACGTATGCCGCCAATATATTTCTCAGTATTTAAAGACTCGGTGGAAGAGTTTTCGATGTGATTACCACGGGTGCCTTGTTTTCAGTGGTGATGTTGTATTGAGTGTACTTTGATCCCACGAACAAATGGAGCCTCCCCCCCCCCCAACCAGGTTAAACATAAGACATTGCCAAAACAGATTTCTGAAAATGACATTTAAAAGAACAAAACTATTGTGAACACGCAACAAAATGAGCGAGTCGCATTTGTGAGTATTCCAGCTCTTGAAATTCTTGCTATTGTCCAATTTTTTTCTTCTTGTAAAACCTCTTGGAGCCTCATGAAAAAAGTCATCATCGCCATGAAATGAATGACTCCACATTTGCCAGTGATCAATAAGCGGGTCCACTTTACACTCATTCATAGTTAGACCTTTCTTACTCCCTGCAAACTACGGTCACAAATATCATGTAGCAGTCTTACACTGCATTCACTTCAACCTGTGTCATTATTTTGAGTATTTTTTTGGAGTCAACAAAGAATAAATACAGTATTGTCACGTCACCAAAGTTGTGAGAATTCATTTTTTGTAGGCGGCACTCCAATGCAACATCGTGCCGGAAGTGACCCCTTCTCCGCCGGTGTTTTTCTTTTTTTTTTTTTTTTTTTTTTTTTTTTAAA
>CAAKHF010024071.1:368469-417239 GCA_901007745.1 Hippocampus kuda | reverse complement strand
GCGAGCTCTTCCAGCGGGTGGCGGCAGAGGACAAGATGTGACAAAGCCGGTGAACTGACAGCTTTCAAATTCCATCGCACGGTGGGTGACACGCGTCAAGGTGGCAAGAAAACACCTCCCACTCGTCTCCCCAGATGATTAAAGCCGGGTGACGTGTTGCTCAAACCGGGACGTCATCCAGCTGCAAGTTGAACAATCTTTGCTTGGTCCAAAGGCAATGGACTCATTTCGTGACAGAGCTACAGTATTTGACTTTCCGGTGCTTTCCTTAAGGTAAACAGTGGAACAATGGCTCCTCTGTGAAGGACGGGAAAGAGGAAAAGGACACTTGACATTTCAGGCTGCGCCGTTCTCCAACGGTGCACCAAATATTCATAAGACAACAATGGACCTCCCAAGCAAGTCAAGTCAAAGAATGACTCTTGAATGAAAGTGGCCACTGCCAGAGGAGACACAAAGACGGCGTTTCATGCAGACACAACACTCTGGAGCATTCTCTTCAGTGTGCGTGCGTGCGTGGGTCGCGTTTGTGCACAGAAAGTGTTGTCGTCACGGATGCCCTCTTGTGGACCTACGCTGCCAGGCAACTCCCACACTCTTCGGAAGCACGTCCACTCACCGGGAATCGATGATTTACCATGAGAATTAGGTGACCCGCGAAAAGATGATCAACATTTATACAGTTGGAAGCTTATGTTATATTATGAATGATCATTTAATGTTTGAGCATCATATTATTTCATGTTAAGCATACCTCAATTATATTCTGTTGTTTAATAATTGCGTGGACATGTTTTTATGTTGATAGGTTCTGATTGGCTGTTAAAGTAAGAGAAGCAGGAAGTGATTTTAGTTACGAGGGTTGTGTTCTCGAACGTGCTTCGGTGCAGATGTCTTCCCCCCCCCCTTTTAATAAACTGCATTAAAGAATTCCATCTCTCCTTTTGTCATTCGTAAAGTCGAGCTATTCACTAAAAACAACGAAGCCCTCAACTTACACAGTGGATAGGGTATGTCTAAACCAATTGGTCGGTTTCGGCGCGGTATTTTGGCGTATTTTGTTCTATGGCACGCTTTGCAAACACATGAATGACTATAGAAGGCCATCTGTTGTCTATTAGCGCTGATCCAAGGCAGACTTGCGCCAATGGAAGCCCATCCCATCATGCAATGGGTGTGGTATGTTCTGTGGAACGTTCCTCTTCGTACGTGACGCAAAGAACTATTTCAGCAAGATATTGAGGCCGGAATGGTGATGTAGTGCCAGTGATCAATATGCCCATGTGAAGTCGGATCAAACGCTCGTTCGGGCCTTGGAGATTCCCCAGCCCCCCCCCCCCCCCGAATATTTCCACACAGGAGTTTTAGTGTCACTTCAATGCCTTCCTTTTCCATGTTCGCGCTTGAGAGTGGCCTCGGTTTCCTGCCATTGTTTTTGCACTTTTTGCACATCCGAGATCACATGAGGAAGCTGTCACGCAGAATCAGCAAAAAAATCCATACAGCCTTTCTCGCTTCACAAACTCACGAGCTCATTCATTTCATGCCTAACTTGTCATGGACTGCATCGGTAATATGCGAAATGCAGAGATAAATTCCTAAATAATCAAATTATAACGTGCCTTTTTTGAAGATCATCAGAGCAAAAAAAAAGCTCGAAGGTATGATTGTGCATGACTGTTTATAAGAACATCTTTGGAGAAAACAGAAACGTAATAGTGTCTTTTGAAGTACAAATAAACAAAATATTTATTTCGTCTAGAAAAGGATAATATGGATTTGAAACGACGCAGAGTCGGTATGTTGTGTTCGATGTTTCCGGTCAGGCATAACGTGGGGCAGCGATAACAGCTGATTGGAAAAAGTGCACTTTCCCTTTTTTTTCAGTCAGGCATCTAGGTGGGGCACCTAACGGGAGCTCTGAAAAAAATGGGTGGTGTGTTTGTGTGAGTGGAAAAAAAAAAGGCATGGAGAGGAGACACGCAAAAAGGCAAGCTCGCCTTCCAGCGCCTCTGACGTTTGACCAGATGACAGCTGATCCGGTAGCGACACATGAAGGACTGCGCCAACATGGTTTTCCACCAAAATAGCGGGCTACCTCGCTTTGTGATGATTGCTTTGCAGCGATACTCAGTGTAATTGCTCAACTTGCGTCTGGGGGACACGCGTGCCAACGAACACATCATCAGCGGAGCGGTGCAAGAGTTGCCTTCTGGGGTGAGTCCGCTCGGATCTTGAACGCCGTCGCTGGATTTCAATCGCCCGAATAGGTGAGCATTTATTTCCCGATTTTTACTGAAACCGTGAAGGATCCGCGTGTCTTTGGTGTGTAAATTGCTACTAACAGGCGATCATGCTCAATATAACAACAATCACGTCTGTTGTGTACGAGAAGCTGTGAAGTCGACATCAATGTTTACTAAATTGGACATATTTACTTCAAAAAAGCCAATGAAATACTGTGCACAGATGAATTATGTAGGTTCTGCCATCGAATGGACGAGCATGTATCTGTTCTGCCTGTCACTATATGCAGCTGACACAGATCGAAAACTAAAGCTATATTATTTGAAATTTGCCATTGAAGTGAAACAGATTGTTTTCCTCCTGGGTGGTGATGATCTTGAACAAAAGTGTTTATGAGCTAATAATCCGCCTGCAGTCTCTCTTCTGTCTGTCAAAGTTTGACTGAGTGTTTTCATAGGTGTGCAAAGCCTCCTCGAGTTGTCTGTACGCCGCCCGCGTCTGCTGTCATCAACTGAGGTGAGGCGATGTGATACGGCAGAATCGAGTGCCAGCTTGTATTCAATTGAGCCCTCACTGAGCAAGCAACTGGAGATGCTTGGCTTTAAATTGCTCGGCTTTGGCCCGACATCTTCCAATAAATCCTGCGTGAACGTGCAATGACGTGCATTTTGATCCAGTGATGAAGGCCTCCAAACGGCCACTTTGTGTCGATTTGAAGTGTTAGTTCTCATCGCGAGGAAGCAGAGCGACTGTCATTTTTCTTGACTTCTCTGCTGGCAGGCTGCGTCGTTTGGCCCAATGGATCCAACATGATGTCCGACAGTGATGCTGCGTTTGTGGAAAGGCGTGTGCATTCCTTCATACGATTCATGTGGCGGGAAAAGGTTGTTTTGTTTTGCTCCCCCTTTTTTGACCAGCGAGTATTTTTCAGGACCTGCCCGGGGCAGGTGGGGGGTGCGTTGTGGGGGGTCGCTTTTTCTCTAATAATGTAGCTTTAGCAGCAGTTAACTTGGAAGGTGGGCGAGCCTCTGACGACCTCGTTCCCATTCTGCGCCACGCACACCTAACTGACATGTGTCCGACTCGGACGTTATGTGTCAGGCTGATGATGTGGTATCGGTGCATTGAGTAGCAGATTTTTTTGGGTGGGGGTTTGACCAGTACAGTTTTGGTATCGGTACATCACTGAAGAAGATACATCTTCCCTTTGAGAACTTGTATGCGACTGAACAGGGCCCGTACAGTGAATTGAGGTTTCATGCTGGCTTCGGTTCATTCCATTTGGATTTGTCCATCAGAAGAAACCGTCTACATGTTGGCACAGTTTGTCCCCCTGGATCGATCCAGCCTGACGCCGCCTTGTTACGATGACACCCCTCGAGGACGAGAGGAGTTGCGTAATGGCTCACGTGCAACCTATTTGGGCCTCCGGCGTGTTTTCAGGGTGTGGCGTATCCTCGGTCCTCTCGAGGAAAACCCCGTTTGCCTTTTCAAACACGAGCCCCTCGTTTCCGAGGCGACGTGGGCGCAGACCTCCGAGCTGTTCTCCTGTTTATGCAAAGGATCGGCTCCACTCGGTGTGGGCGTCTGTCATTTATATTCAACACGTGCTTGGGAAAGGACATGGAAAAAGAGGAGGAGTGTGTGAGATTCTGGCATCCTCTTGTGGAATGCCCTGACGCTTGCTCACCAAATATGAAAACAGTGCGTTGGACTGGCTTTTTCCAGTGGACGCACCCGGGCCGGGGTTTCCTCCTCCGTCCTTTTCGCCTCACTGCGAGACACCCAACGCGAGGATTCGTCACGACTGACGACGTGTTGCCTTGACAGAATTCTCTGTTCCCTCGCCGTTGGCGGGCCCTGCATTTGGTGCCTGGCCTTGCTGAATCCGCCTCTTACGACCACTATCCCGTCGCAATCATAGAAACCGTCAATCCAAAGGTGCAATCGAAAAGCATGCAACTGTGACGGGTATGCGACCGGTCAAGGGGGCAACAGCCAAAGGTGATCAACCTCCCGTCGGATGTGGTGAACACCCTCTTTCTGTTTGTTTGTTTGATATCCAGAACTGTCCGCTGGCAGTTTTTGCGTGTTGTATTGAATTCCAGCTGACTCGGCAGTGTGAATGAAGCCAGCCACGCAGTCACCAGTTGGGATCCAAACCGATCCAGCCCTCTCCAGAGGCTTCTGCCAGTCTGCGCGCGTAGGCCAGTCTGCCCCTGTGGCGCTCTGAATGGGCCACGAGCTGCCGTGTCTACATTGTTGGCGTCGGGTCAATAAAGGATGCAGACCGTCAGCAACAGCCCATGTCGTGCAGGCGTTCACACTCGGGAAAGGGCAATTTGAATCGGAAGCTCAAGCTGTTCATTTTCAATTCATTCCAATCTCATCACATTAAAAGCACTAAATAGACAGCTGGTAGCTGTCGTGTGTGTGTGTGTGTGTGTGTGTGTGTGTGTGTCAACTGTTGACGTAGCTGTCTGCAGGAATACTGCGATTGCTGGACTCCACTGCCAAGTGGCTCACAATCATACCGTCTCTTTCATTGCTATGTGTGTCTGCTTTTATTGGCTTTCACTGCAGCATTTGCTACAGTAAATTGCAGCACCTGGTGGGCATTGGCGGTAGTGCCCTTGAGTAGTTGAGGTCCCATTTGGCTCCTATTGGACCTTTTGTGTTAACCTTAGTTGCTTTGAGTCACGAACCGCCCCATCGTCGTGTGGGGGTTCCACAGGGTTCAATTCTGGGGCCTCTGCTGTTCTCACTGTACAGTGGTACCCTCTACTTACGAACGTCTCTTCATACGAAATTTTCAAGGTACGAAACAGATGGAGGCTTTTCCGTTGCCGCTCCCCCTCTTCGGAATCAGTGTTGGGAAAGCCCCCTCGCGGCCCATCTTTCCAACTCATTTCTATTCTTTGGCTTTTGACTCGGCATGAGACGAGATTTTTAGTTTCTCTTTTTTTTTTTGCCTTCTACTGTCTTTGATCGTAATGAAGTGTTTTCTTGTCAGCGGTGGTTGCTTTCAAGTGCTCTTCAAATACAGTTGAGTGGAGACTGCCGTGGTCCGTTCTGGAAGACTTGCAGCGCTAGCTGTCACCTATTTTAACCCCCGTTGCAAGAAAAGAGCCACCAGGACATGTTAGAATGTGCAAAGTTCATCCGTTATCAGGACCTTGTAAACCATCCAGGAGGAGACACACCTGTTTTGGTCTACCCATGAGATGCCAAGCGTGACTGGTCACAGCAAAGTTGACGAATTGTTTTGTCTTTGAATCAGGATCATGGTTTCCCTCTATTTTTTTCTTCAAACCCAAACAAAAGTGGCCTCCATCTGGTACTTTTGGTGAGTCAGAAGCAGAAGTTCCAGGGGCGGAGGGGTGGAGCAAAACTATTGAGTCGTGGATCATCGAAGAACCCTTAGAATCTGTGCATGACCTTCGTGTTTGGTGCAAAGTGCTGGATTTTATCCACTTATTTACTGTATTTATTTATGCATGCCAGGGCCCAAAATTGTTTTGTTTTTTTTTGGGGGGGGGGATATTATGTGGGTCTTGAAAGATGAGTTGAAACTTGAGGCCCTCAGCAGTCTTCCGTGCTCCATTTTTCAGCCTCCATCATGACGACCAGAGCATCATTTGCCGTCACAAGCGCAAGACGCGCGGCCGGCGGCACAACCGCCGGACTCCAGTCGGGAGAGACGACTCTGGGCCCGGCTGCCCCCGCCCCCCCCCGACTCTCGTACGTCATTTTCCTGGCCCTAGCGTAAAAGTCACCAGGCAACGCGGTGACACACTCACCCAGACCCATAAATAACAATAAGGAGCTTGTCTGGCTGCATGCAGATCTGCGGATTAGCCGGCAGAAATCGTTTGCAGCAGCCCAGCGGCCCTTTGCGAGTCCAGGTCAACACGAGCTCAAGGTTCAATGGGCACTTTTGGAAAATACAGCCAAGGGCACCGCCTAAAGAGTCTCGGTTCGTGTCATGGAACTTGACATTTTGACAGCAAACCCATGAGGCATGTCAGCTGTAAATGTTGCAACTTGTCGTCCACTCCCTCCCAGGATCATCTGCAGGTCTTGTTCCGAAGACTCGCAGATGGTTCACGTGTAGGTTTGTGCAGGCCAAGACACGCTTCTGCGGGCGCACAGCTTCTGGCTCGCGACTGCTGCCGCTCTTGTAATGTGAAGGAAGATGAGCCAGACTCCGTTTGTTCTGCTTGCTAGCTCTTTCCGCAACGCTTGCCCGCCTTGGGCTCGCGTCGCTTTCCGACTTTGGCCACAACAGGCTCCAGAGTCAAAAAAACAAACAAACTCTTCACTCAGTACCAATGCCATGAGTACTTTTAGGCAAGGTCAATTTCATTTCACACCATGACAAAAAATGGTGAACAAGACCCTTCTTGTCACACTGCCGGGGTATCGCGCCAACGACCGCCAAGGATTTGTTTGTTTGTTTTGTTTTTGCCTGGATGCCGTTTGTGTCCACGCCTCATTGCCTGCATTGACTGCCGATGGATGTATAAATTGCGCTGGCCATTCTCGGACGTCTCCTTGCGCCTTTCCTCTCCCGCGTTGTGTTTTGGTTGTCTTATTCTCTTTGAAAGGGAGTTCTGCTGTGCCGACGAGGGTCACGTGGAGGAATCTTTCCAAAGAGTGACATGACTTTGTTGTCGGCGCAGGTTATGAGTCATGGAAGCGGGATCGCTGGTGCGCGCCGTGTTCGAGTTCCTCCCCAGCGTTTCCGAGGAGCTGCCCCTCTTCACCGGCGACGTCATCGAGGTGCTCGGCGTGGTGGACGAGTTTTGGTTGCTGGGCAACAAAGACGGCGTCACCGGTAAGCGGACGTCGAGAGAACGTTGGGCGCATTCCAGTCGACGCCATGACAGGGATATTTCGACATGAGCGTGGAGTTGCTTAAAATATGAGCAGAATGACTAAAGATCATGCCGACTAAGGAAGTTGGGTTTTCCCTCCCTCCCTCCCTCCCCCCCTGCCCCCCTCCCAATGTGCGCTGGCTTCAGGTCAGTTTCCCAGCACTTTTGTGGAAGAGGTGACCATTCCCAGCTCCAAGCCTGAAGATCCGCTCTACGTGTGCGTCAATGATTTCTGCTCCACGCAACCGGACGGTCTTTCCCTCATGAGAGGTATGCAATTGAAATGGCAGCATTTGGCTGCATTAGCTTACGTGGTTGAGAGAAACCCAATCGTAGGAATGGCCTCCATCGAAACGCGATTGGACATTGAGTCAAATGACTTCTGCTGAGCTTTCAACTTCTTTTGGGTGTCGCAGCTCTCAGGGAAACGCCTGCAAATGGAGACTTTGGACTGAGTCTTTTCACTTTGCTCTCCTCCGACGGGCTAGAAACATAGCGATTGTTTTTGTTTTGTATCTTTCGAATCGTGCCTCTGTCGATTTTGTCGCAAGCGAAGAAGGAAAATGCTCAGTTCGCGCCCCACTTTCTTAGCCTCTCTCGTGTCAGGCTGCTTCCCCAAATTCCCCACTAGGTGTCCTCAGATGCTTCACAGAGACTTGTCGTGAACTCACCTGTTGTGTTTTCTTCTTGTTTTGTTTCCCGGAATTCTTTTCATGCGATGACATGAGCCCAAGTCTTTGGGTGTGTACGCGTGTGCGCGTCATTCTTTTACCGTCACGTTCACATCTAGAGACGGCAATGTTTGCAATGATACGTCACACCGGTAAAATTGCAGTTGTCACGACGATTCACCAAATGCATTTTTTTCAAAAAATGCCTCCCAATGATCAGAGGATCTTGCCGTCCGGCCTTGTCTGAACGAGATCCAGCAAATGACATTTCCTGCATCCTGGGAAATGGTCCACACTGGCGGCATGTTCACTTGCAGTAGGAATTTCCACGCTCCTCTTGGCCTCGTCCCAGTTCTGCCCGCAGACACAATGGGAGGCGGAGCCGCGGGCTCTTTGGAATGTGACCCCCCCCCATAACTTGTAGCTGAGCAGTCATCCCGCCGGTGCTCTCGCAAAATAAACAGAGCATATTGAAGCATGAGAGGGTTTCCGTTCCTTCGCCGCGGCCAGTTGCAGCATTTCTGCCACCAGCTGATCTGGGAGGCAAAATGCTCGGGCTCGCTTCCAGACATGACAGACGGGTCGTGAAAGAAAAAAAAAATCACAAAAATAAGTGACATTGCTTGCATTTTCAATTTCATTCCTCCTGTCGCGTTCTTCAAAATAATGCAGGAGATTTTAGCTTTTGCTCGCTCCGACTCTCAGTTGGATTTGCTCAATTTAGGGCTTTGGCGCATACAATGCTGCAGTGTCGGAAAAAAGATGAAACTTAACAAAATGCAGGAAATAAAGTTCCTTCCTTCAGTCGTCGGAATGAGAGCTTTGATTGGCTGCGGCGTCACGTCACGTAGGAAGAGTGGAAACGTTCTGTTGGCTTTCGGTGGTTCGGTGATGAGCAGATTCCAGCGGTTCAATTACAAGCAGCGCTCATCTAAAAATGGCCGCGGCTGCGAATTGTGAGAAGAAGCCGAGCGGTCGACGTTGGAATAAGCGCGTGGCCCTTGTGCCTTTCCGCAGGCGACGTGCTGGTCGGCCAGGCGGGGGAGTCGGCGGCCTTCGGGGAGTCCTGGCTTTGCGGCCGCAACGGCCGGGGGGCCGGCGGCGTCTTCCCCGCGTCCTGCGTGAAGGAGCTGACGCTGTCGTGCCGCTCCAGGCGGCTGTCGGAGCGCTCGGCCCAGGCTCAGACTTCGGACCTGCCGGCGTACGCCCTCGGCCGGGCCCGGGCTCTCATGAGTCTGCACGCGCAGCTCAACGAGGAGCTGGACTTCCGCCAGGGGGACGCCATCATCATCACCGGGCTGCCCGAGCCGGGCTGGTTCGAGGGGGAGCTGGACGGCCGCAGGGGCGTCTTTCCCGAGGGCTTCGTGGAGCTCCTGAGTCCTCTTGGGTCACCCCGGGAGCTCGCGCGCCGCCCGTGTCTCGCCGACGAGGCCTCCGCCGAAGATGTGGAGGCGGAGGAGCGGCAGAAAGAGTCGCCCCCACGCGTCGACGCGGAGGCGGAAGGCGCCGTGTACGGCGTGGCGCTCTACGAGTTCCGAGCCATGGAGCCCGCCGAGTTGGACTTTGACGTGGGCGAGCGCATCCGCGTGGTGGACACCTTGGACGACGGCTGGCTGGAGGGCGAGCTGAGAGGGCGGCGCGGCATCTTCCCGCATCGTTTTGTCCAAATCGACGACTCCGGCCTAAAAACGGCCAAGGGAACGGCTCGCCATCAACCCGACGGGGAGGAGGACGAGGAGGAGGAGGACGAGGAGGGCACTTTCCAGAACGGCTCGGATCCTTCGTGCCCCAACGGCGACGACCTGAATGTGACCTCTTATGAAGATCACACGATCTGGGATCTGGACTACTTTGAGAGGAGCGAGGAGCGCAGATGGCCCGGCGCGAGCGAGACCAACGCGGCCCCGAAGGAAAGCCGGAGGGAGATCCGTTCCGGCGGCGGGCCGCCGGCGAGGCCTCGACTCCCGCCGCCGCGCCCCAGCCGGCCCGCGCGCAGCCACGTCGGCGCTGGCGGGAACGGCCGACCTCAAGCCAAACTATCTGCCAGCCTCACTCTTCCCAGCACGCACTACGGCGGGCCCACGGCGAACGGCGGCGCCGGCGCCGGCGCCAGCCGCAGCGCCACGCTGGGGCGAGCCTTGACGAGCCTCGTCGAGGAGGAGCCGGGCCTCGGCGGGGGCCAAAGCCAACGGCGCCGCTCCCAGCAGAAGGCGCGCTGCGGCTCCAACGGCCCGGCGCCGTCGTCCTTCGCCCCGGACGCTTCGCTGACGTCGGCCGGCGACTTGGAGGCCAAACTGTCCCAGCAGCTCTTTGAATTTGAGAAAAGCCTGACGGCGCCGCCGGGCGAGACCGGCCGGCGGTCTCCCGTCTCCCGACACTTCTCCATTGTGGGCTACGGCGACGAGAGCGACATCATCCGCGGCTGCCGGCATTCCCCGGGGCAGCGGTCCCTCCGCCCGCCGCCCCCTCGTCCGCGAGCCGTTCCTCCCCGAGCCGCACCTGCGAGCGGACCGGCCCGCCCCGCTCTACGGCCGCCTCCGCCCGCCCCGAGACCCGCCGCCCATCCCTCCCTGGGCGACAAGCCCGTCTTCCTTCCCCCCGATGAGCCGACTCGCAGCATCTCGGACCCGACGGCCGAAGCTCCGGCCCCTTTCGGCGACCCGGCAGCCGGCGGGGAACACGAGGTCCGGTTCCAGCAGGAAGCCGAGACGGAGCCGGAGAGCCGAGGGCAGGAGAGTTACCGGCTGTCGCTGCGGCTCCGAGAGGTGGAGAACGACATGGAGGCGTACGCGCACACCGCCGAGGAGCTCCGGGCCATGCTGGAGGAGGCCGAGGAGGAGGAGGAGGAGGCGGCGGCCCGCGCGCAGCTCATGGAGAACCTGGAGTTCTGCAACTACACGCTGGAGACGCTGGCCTTGGAGCAGCGGCAGTTGCAAGGTCAGTGTGTCTTCTTCCGTTTGGACGCTCGTTGATCGGATGGGTAGCGACTTCCTTGCTAGCGTCGCCGGCCTGCTGTTGTCAGGCGCACTTTGTTTCACCTTCGTCGAATCGCCCCGCGCTTCAGCAAGGCGGCGACCAAAACACGGCGTTTTGGGAAAACAATGGCAGCCGCCGTATTGTTCTGCCTGCTTCTGTTGAACTCCAACGTTGGCTCTGGCACAGAATGGAGCGCAATGGCCTCGTCGCCTGCGTACGCGCTGTCAGAACGCCACCGCCACCGTTTATTTTGTGGGAATCGGAAACATCTTGCCGCGACATCGCGTTAGCAAACGCCGCATGGTAGCGGCAATCCTAAACAGTCGTCGTTTTCTCTTTTTTTTTGAAGCTCTTTGACCTTCAGCCTGCTTTAATTGTTTAAAGGCCCCCGTCCCCCCCGTCCCCCCGTCCCTTTGTCTTCTCACCGTCTTTTGGCAACAGCCAAACGGTTTGACGCATGAGCTTATTCCATGGGCATCGTTCGCCCTTTTTACAACAAGTGAGACCGCGACAAGCTCATTTGCATGAACACCCCCGCAGGAATGCTGAACGCACGCACGCACGCGCAAACGCGGTTTCGGTCGTGATTTGGATCGGAAAGCTGAGGTGTCTTTGGCTGATCGCTGGAACGATCCAATGCAAGTAGAGGGAGGACATTGGAGGAGGAGCTTGTTTTTTAAAAAAGAAAAAGCATGCCATCGTGAGCCTCGATGAAGATGTTGAGATTGTCTGGAAGAAAAACCATTTTGTCATCGCGAAACAAAACAGAAAGCAAATGAAAAAAGCAAAGCCTCTCCATTGTCACTTGCTTGTCCCCGTTGAGAGTTTGCAAGTGGCAAATGGACACGCTCCCACGGCTACGGCTTCTTTAAACCGGTCTTTGTAGTTTGCTGCCTCTCTTCAAACGAGATGAGATTGAGAGCAGGGGCGGGGGCTTGTTGTTGTTGTTGTTGAACATAGGCCTCCATTTTGTTTTGTTTTTTTTCCCTTTTCCTCACACCAAAGTGCTTGAGGTGTGAGAGTGAGCACGGTGTTCCACAATCGCTCATTGTGCGCTCTGGCTTCTACTTTTTCAGGCTCGTGGTCTAATCTCGTCGTTCCTTGCCTTCTTCACTTTGTGCTTCAAACGCTGACTTCCCCCCCTAAGTCCAAGCTGTCCAACAGCTCCTTTTATTTTGGCGGAGGTCCTCTGGCCAGTCTGTATGAGCGAGTGACCAGGAAATGAAATTGACAACAAACAGGACGGAGGGCAGGAGGCAGCAGTGTCGTGGAATCGAGACCTCGCTTGTGTGCGGTCGTCCTCGGCAATGTTGTGGAATTTGTCTCTATCTGCCGTCAAAGACGTGTCCCCGGGGACGGTGTTTTCCTGGAAGCGGCGGGAGCAGCCAATTGAGACGGAGGGAGGGGCTCCCGGGCTAATCCTCCACTCATGTGACTGGGCTGAATCATTAACCCGCGGAGGCCCCTCCTTCGGTGCCCCCCCCCCGCCCCGCCCTCCGCCTTCAACAATTCGCTGAGACGACAGCAGGGAGGGTCCGATTGTGTTCCACTGAGAGCTGGGAGGTGCTCGGGCCAGGCGGTCCCGCTGAGGCCATGTCGACGAGACCGAGAAAACAAGTGGGAGACGGCGGCTGGCCCGAATGCCCGACGGGTGGAGTCTCCCGCCGCGCTTTTTGAAGGAATCAACCTCGTTGAAGAGCAAAGCGCCGAGGAGCATGGAGAGCGCCGCCGTTTATGGCGACCCCGTCACCTTTGCTCCTGTGGACTGGAACTTTGCTCCCGAGGCCACGGTGAGAAGGGGCAAGAGTGTGGAAGAGCTGGGGGATGCCGGCTGGGCCAAGGAAAGGGAGCGACTGGCTCATCTGCAACATTTCCAGCAACTGCAGCTTCGGCAGCAACAGCTTGCGTATGCCGGCTACGGGCTGGCTCCCGCCGGCCTCCCGGGGCAAGCCGCCGTGGCCACGGTGCCTTTTCGCCCCGTTCCAATGCCCGCTTGTCCAGTGCCCATGCGGACGGCGGCAATGGTGCCCGCGCAGGGAGGCCCGATGGCCGTCGGGGGCGCAGTCCCGCCTCCGTGGCCCGTGCGATGGGATCCCCGGGCGCAGGCCGGCGAATATGACCGACGGCGCAAGTCACCCCACGGAGACCAAAGGTCACGCGGACACAACGTCTACTACCATCCGGGCTCGCAGGACGGCCACCTCGACGTGAGGATATCCGAATGGAAAGGCGAACATTGCTTCTACCAAGGCCCGGAAGATGACGACCGGGACCGCGTCCGAGTGCCAAAGGACCGCGAAGGCGACGCCAAATTCCAGGAGGAGAGAAGACGACACGAGAGAGGGATCGGCGGCCGACGCAGCTCTGACGGTTACGGCCGCAGGCGTCGCAGAGAATTGGAGGAGTACGATTGGAAGGAAAAATACAAGGACAGGGAGAATTGTGAACGGAGAAAGCGCGACGACAGAGAATATTACGAGGAGAGGGCACATCGTGAACGTGATCTCAAGGAACATGACAGGTACGGCAATGAATATGGAGATTACGACCACGATCTCCGATATCGCGATTGTTATCCTGCCCGAGACGCCGACTATTATGATTGCGCTGTTGACAAACGCTATCGGGAAAAAGATCGGTATGGAGAGGAGGACCGCTACAGGGAAGCAAAATCCAAGGACAAGTACCAGGATCGGCGTTCAGAAGATGAATATGAGCGCAGAGAAGGCGCTTACAGAGACGAGGACGTCTACAACCCAAGAAGTGAAGAAAAGGACGCAAAGAGACAAAGGGGCCAGCGGGACTCCGAATGGGATGATGGACGGGGGGAGCGCTCTTCTCGGTACAAGGACGCAGGCGACACCCGGAGAGACGAGCGCCGCGACCGCCGACGAAGGGACGGCGACGGGAAGGCGCACGAGGAGCGCCGGGACTCGTACGGCCACGAGAACGAATGGCGCCCCCGCCGGACAGAGAGGGAACCCTACGAAGCCGGAGGCGCGCTCCCCCACCGCCGACCCGGGGACAGATATCGGGATTTGCGCTCTTTGTCTGCGGATTCGTGCGGTGAGGACTACTCGGAACAGCGACGCAAGACCCACTGCGAGGAATGGGTGGAAGAGCAAAACAAGAAGCTGGCGCTCTTTGGAGGGCAAATGCGCTCTTTGGAGGAGCCCGTCTCGGACAGCCCCGGCGAGGAGCGGGACAGGGGCTACGGCTGCGGCGCCGCCCCCAAGCGTGGCCGCGAGCCCCTTTATGTGGGCTCTCTGGATCGCAACAGCTTCTACAGGAAGACGGCGCCCACCTCTCTGGCTAAGTCGCCCTTCGCCACCAACAGGAGGCCAACGCGAGGTAAACGCCTGGGTCTTGTCATTCGCTTTCCCATGAGCCAGCGTGTCGGGATGCCCACGAGTGGTCGCCATCGCGCAGGAAGACGGCAATTTCGGTCTCGGCTCCGCCGACCTGCGCAACCGGTTTTGTGGCCTCTTGGTTGTTGTTGTCATTGTCCCTCGAGGCAGTCATCGGGTTTGCCCGAGACGTCTTCGTATGTGAACGAGTCTTTTTCGTTCAAGCGTAACGTCAAGAGCCGCGCTCCTCTTTGCGCCCAAGGGAAACCTGCTCTACTGACAGCCGTTCCATCTCAGCCCACACAGTTTGTCCACATGGAATAGATTACGTTGCTTGATCAGGCACGGAAGCAAATAAAGCGATTGAGGTCTGGGGTCCGTCACAGGGACCGGACGACTTGCTCGTCAAAACCATTTGAAAGTCTGTCTGCGTGTAATTGAGGGAACATTTCCAAAGAGAGAGTCGGCTCGCGTGCATTGCGACTGAGAAGAAGCAGGTGGTGCCCCCCCCTCCCCCCCCCCCCACACACACACCTACAACCCCTCCCCCAGTCACCTAGACACACAGTCCGCGAGGCGGCCCCCTTTCCGGAGCCCGGGTAGTAATCCCTAGCGTCAGCATGGTGAGTGGATGGCGGGGGTCTGGCGGGGGTCCGTCTGGTGCCAGGCGCTGGCTAGCTCAGCTCCTGACTCCTTTTCTGTCAGACTGATACTGCATGTGTGTGTGTGTGTGTGTGTGTCTGCGGGCACTCGGGGGTGGGGGGAGATTGCTTGCAGAGGTGACGCCATTTTTCAAAACACTCCCATGAAGGCTTCCCGTCTTGTCATCCTTTAATCCTGTTAGTGTTTCAGCTCCGTCAGGAGTTTGCATTTGATTGCGCGGCGAAGAACGTTTGACCATCCCGATGTTGCGGTGACTTTGACGCCAGGGCCGAGACACAGTTTGCTTGTTTTGAAACGTGCGTTGACCTTTTGTTGTCAATAACCCGACACCGAATGGAAGAAGATTTCGCTACTTTTCACATGAGTTTGGATATGAATCGTAAACACAGCCACATTTCACTGAAAAGAGGGTGTGCACACTTGTGCAACCACATGATTTCCGTCTATTTTTATAATTCAACGGCACTTGTCAGGTTATAGGTCACGTTAACGGTCGAAAAAGCTTTGTCATGATTTAGCTTGGTCTCATTTTTGAAATCACAAAAAGCGAGCAGGGGTTGGTCTGTTTTATTTTTTTTTTTTAAACCTCCCCTGGACACAAACAAGGCGTCCAATTGTGTTTGAGTTGAGCGTCTGTGGCCATTGTGTCACGCTGCTGTGATCAAGCAGCATATGCCGCGTTGGCCTGGCTAATCCGTTGGCGGCCATCGCCATTGGCTGCTGGGCTGGATGGGCCCGGACGAGGGCGGCGGGAATGGGCTGGGGGGGGGGTGAATGAAGTGAGCAAATCGTGAGTCCATCGCACAACATTGTTCCAAAGTCTTGGCACGCCCGCCGGGAAACGTGTCGTCGGTCCAAAAGTCGGCACGTGTGTGTGACGCCGCACGACGAGCGTTCGCTGCGACACTTTTCAAGCTCGTCCCGTGCTCGCAACAGCATCGGTGAAGAACTCAAGTCACCATCATACCGGCTCTGCCATGCCACGAATGTGTCGTTCAGAGACTGAAGCGCGTTGTTGACAAAGCAGTGCAGCCAAAGGAGAAAATCTCTCCTCGTGAGCGCCTTCTTTCAACAACCTGTTTATTAGTTTGCCGCCCGAACAAGAGACAAAAAGGGGAGCTCAGTGCAAGAGAACCTTCAGTGTGAACGGCGGCAGCAGCAGCAGCAGCGTTTGTCTGCAGCGAGTGACTGCAACGGAAAAGAAAGGTTCCTGTGAGATCCTCCCGCAAGCTGGAATGTGACCCTGTCACATTTGACCCTCAGAGATAAGCGGGATGGGCCACGTCCCCCCGAGAGCTTCCCTCTCTGTGTGTGTTAGACGGCAGTCGCTTCAAAGGGCGCTGCTGACAAGTGTGTCTTTTCTGTCACGCCGCCTTCAAAGTTTGTATCCGATGCCTAAACGGCGTGTGCAACGTGTCCGCAATGCCGGGATTTGGGCTGCAGAATACTTGAACGCTCCGTTCCCCGAATGGAAGTTGGTCCCAGTACTTTACGGGACAATTGAACTGCAAGCGCCAACTCGCTTGAGTTTCCATGAAGCGTCTCTCATGTCATATCATGTCCCGCTTGAACAAAAAAAAAGAAACGTTTTTGCGATCGCTGGAAGCAAAAGTCACTCCCTCGCTGCTCTCCCCCGAACTTTGGCTTCATATTATGAGAAGGGCCCCCCCCCCCCGTCTCTCTCTCTCCCGCTGGCCTGGTTGCCGGAGCGACTGGGCATTCTCCCGTGAGCCTCACAGGCAAGCGTGCTCGCATGCTTCAATTTTGCCTGGCCTTTAACTTTGATTTTTCTTTCTTTCTTTTTTTTTTTATCTATATCTATACTGTGATCGGTGTGTTTTTTTTTTCCGAGACGGAAAAACAAATTGCATCACGTCTGAAAGTCTCCCATTGTGAGGTAACTGTGGAGCATTTGGGGTTCCATGTGGAGTTTTGCCATCTCAATCTGAGGTGGAGCTCGGCCGGGTGTCTTTGAAAACAGGAAGTGCGAAAACGTTGCAGGGAAAAAAGTTGGTCGGTCCAAGTTTTGACGCGGCTTGTGTCGCTCATTCGGTGGGAGTTTGCGAGCGGGGGTATTTTTGGAGGCTGTCCCACTTGGACTGTCTATGAGCGCATTGTGCGCATGCAAATGCGCGCGGCCGACCCTTTTGGATTCCACATGGCGGAGCAAATAAAAGTGTCGCTTGATGAAAGTGGGTCAGCCCCGAATGTGGCGCGGCCGTGCCTGCCGCCGCTCAAACGTGGGAAAGATTCCAAAGATTCTCTTTCGCGCCTTGTTGTCCGACTTGCGCGAACGCGCGCAACGGGCTATCCCCGTGGGCCACCCTGAGGAATGCGGCCCTGGTAGCTCGCAAACGTCGCTCAACGTTCCTTTTGATTGTCTCAGAGATGACACGGCTGTCGTCGGAGCCCGCTTCGGCCGGCGACGCCGCGCCCCCCGCCGCCGACGCCGAGGACCCCGAGCTGAGGATGCTGGAGAAGCGATCCAAGGTGATCGAGGAGATGCTGCAGACGGAGAAGGACTACATCAAGGACCTGCAAATGTGCGTGCTGGAGATCGTCGAGCCTCTGAAGAAGAAGCAGGTACGGAGACGCAACTCGGACTCTGCGGTTCAAAGTGGAAGATTTTCCGAGTAGCCCGCGATGTCTCTTTGGTTTCAAGGTGAAGAACGTGGACTTTGACGGACTTTTTGGCAACATCAACTCTGTGATCGATCTGTCTCAGCGGCTGTTTGAAACGCTGGAGGAAACGGACTCTATCGGTACGCCTGAAAGGTCGTCGCGGTCGGCCTCGAAGGAAGAAAATCTGTTGCCGTTTGTCGATTTCTCGATGACGCGTGCTTGTGTTTGGTCGGCCGGGCCTAAGGTCGAATCTTTGCGTCATGTGACTCTCCAGGAAAGGTCTTCCTGGACTTTAAAGCGGAGCTGGAGGCGGTGTACAACGTCTACTGCCAGAACCACGACGACGCCATCTCGCTGCTGGAAACCTACGAGAAAGACGAAAACATCCAGCGCCATGTGCTGGAGTGTCTGGAGAGGCTGAGGTAAGAAGGGAGTACAACCCCCGAAACAAATCGTGCTTGTTGAAGAGCACCGAGACTAAAATGTGTACGCCAGAAAGGATGTGTTGTTGACGGAGGTTGGCGACATGACGTTTCCACTGTTGGCGCCCCCAATTGGTGATACGCGGTGGGGCAAATGCCCCAAAGTTCCACAGTCCTCATGTGTGACTTCATCTTAAAAATGGAGAATTTGACCCTGGAACAGATGAATTGACCTTATTTTCTGCATGGCTACATTGATTGATTGATTGATTTGAAGTTACTTTTTCCAGATAGCTTTTGGAGTCTCCACTCAAACGTTGACGAAATCACGCCAGCGAGTTGTGTGATGAATGACAAGTTTCTCTTGATTTGTTTCGACTTTGCTCCGAGACAAACCACAAAAGTGGATAAATAACCCCCCAGCCTCCGCCACAGCCGCCTTCCTACTTTCCCACTCGGCTTTTGGTTGTCAGCGCAAGCAAAAGCTCAAAGTCGGACAGTCGAGGAATGCGCCCTACCCTGTTGCGCCTGTTTGGCCCGCACTGAGTCAGATACTTGAGTTGACGCAACGAGCTGACGGAACGCGGGCTTGGTTTCGAACGGGAACGGCGCCGCTTCCGCTGAGAAAAGTCATCAACAAAAATGCTACGTCATTAGCACGAGTGGAAATACAATCACCGACAAAAGTGTGCGTCGTTCCACGGGACCGCGCCCGACCGACCTTGACGCGTCGGGTACGGCAACCAGTCGGCCGCCAGTTGAAGCGGTTCATTGTCGGCGTCCATAAATCAGATATCCTTTGGAAGTCGGGGGTGTCGGCAAACGTTTGGGTTGGAGGGCCGCACGGAGTAAAATGGGAGGACGAAAAGGGCCGCTTTGAAACGGGCCAACACTTTTGAAACACGCTGAAGAAATCGTTTGTATTGTCTCGTTCATTTCATCGGCTCTGTTCAAGGGAGGCGAAAATAGTTGAGAAAGTATTCTGGGTGGCTAACGGCATTCAGAGGCTCATGAATCCTGTTCTCTCTTCTCACTCCCTCACGTCCGCAGGGCCATATATCGAGAGTGGTAAGTCTGCACAAAGAGTGTTGCCATGAGCATGTCAATCATCCTGATTGCTAACACCCTTTGATTGACCTTTGTGTGTCCTGCGTGCGCGCGTGTGTGTGTGTGTGTGTGTGTGTGTGTGTCTCATTGCCCTCCTCGGATGGAAATTGTTGTGGTCTTTGCATGTGGCCGTTGAATGAGGCAGCCGGGGGTGGCTTGTGTGTGGCATCAACTGGGAAGTGGGAAACTAACGCCATCCTGTGGACTCAAACGGGCAAAACAAGAACAGACGCAGCTTCACTGCTTGGTTTTCAAGTTGCGCTCTTCTGTCCGGTCGATGGCGTTAAGAGGGATTCGTTTAGTTCCTCATCGTCTCGCTTCAGTCATGTTGCCTTGGCTTCATTTGTTGCCGTCAACACGGGCGCCCACGTGACGTGTTTCCGCTGAGCAATTTGGGTTGCGCTCATCCATTTTCTTCTTTTTTTGGGGGTGTTCAGGGGCAAAACAAACTACATCAACCTGGGCTCTTTCCTCATCAAGCCGGTGCAGCGGGTCATGCGCTACCCGCTGCTGCTGGTGGAGCTGCTGGGGGCCACGCCCGAGAGCCACCACGACCGGCCCCAGCTCGCTCAGGCCCTGCAGGCTGTCAAGGAAATCAACGTCAACATCAACGAGTACAAGCGCCGGAAGGACCTCGGTGAGAATTTCATTGAGCGTCCGACATGAACGGTTGTTCTCAACCCCCCCCCCCCTCCTTCCCTTCTCGCCCGCTGTCCCCAGTGGTGAAGTACAGGAAGGGCGACGAGGACACGTTCATCGACAAAATCTCCAAACTGAGCATGCATTCCATCATCAAGAAGTCCAACCGTGTCAGCAGTCACCTCAAGCACCTGACGGGAATTTCACCCCAGGTACAAACGAGGCTTCCTCACGGGTGTTCACACACGCATGCGTGTGAGGCATCGTCGCTTCTAAACTTCCCGTCCTGGCTCAGATTAAAGACGAGGCGTTCGACGAGGCTGAAAGGAGGTTCCGGCTGCAGGAGAGACTCATTAAATCTTTCGTCCGGGACATTTCCTTGTACCTGCAGCATATCAGGGTACTTCCATTTTGGCGCGGCTCCCGATACATCGGCGGCCTGCGGTTTCTGATGCTTTTCATTCTTGGGCAGGAATCGGCCTCGGTGAAGGTGCTGGCGGCCATCAGCTTCTGCGACATCTACACGGAGCAAAGTCTCCCCGACCCGGAGCGCTTCCAGAGAGCCCATCGATGCATCAGCGACAAGCAGTTCACCGAATTCGTAAGTGAAGTCCCGCCTCGGGATGTCTCGTCTGTATTCATCGCAGATGGCAAACGTAGAAGTCCAGATACTTGCGTAGAAAAAAAAAAAAGTGGTCAAGATAGGCCCTGTACGTGGGTAAAAAAAAAATGTAGAGACTCTGAAATGTACTTTTAAAGACAAAACAGGGTTTTTCAAGCATTCTTGGGAGACAAACTTGCATCATAAAGGCCTCTTCTCGGGGTCCACCAACTCTTGGGTAAAGTGTGTGAAAGTGCAGTGTAAAAAAAAAAAAGTGACGAGAAGAAATGCACAAGCGAGCACTGCGGTGTATGACTTGAACCGAGCTAGCGATGCTAACAGGGCTAACGTGACCCAGCCATCAATCCCAAGCGAGGCTCGTGTCCTCGTTTGGAAGTCTGAAGCGTACGCGGCGAGCGCCTTAGCCGCCCACGGACTGCACGGCTAGAACAGCCGGTGACCGGCATTCATCCCCGTCTCGTTCTGCTTTCCGTTGAGCAGAAGGAGCGCACGGAAGCTTTGGTGATCAACCCGCTCAGCCAGCTCCTGCTCATGTTCGCCGGGCCTCACAAGCTGGTCCAGAAGCGTTTCGACAAGCTGCTGGACTACGACAGTTGCAAGGAGCGAGCCGAGCGCCTCAAGGACCGGCGGGTTCAAGACGAGCTGCAGGTGGCGCGCAGCAACTACGAGGCGCTCAACGCCCAACTTTTGGACGAGCTGCCAAAGTTCCACAGCGCCGCCGAGGAGCTCCTCAGCGGCTGCGTCGAGGCCTTCGCTCAGGCTCAGAAAGACTTCATGAAGACCACCCTCGGGGAGCTGAAACCTCTCCTTCAAGCCGTGAGTCGCATTCGGTCGGGTCGGCGATTTCCGCCAAGGGCTTCGGAGCGACGTTCTTTGCCTTTGTCTCCAGTTTTCTCGCAAGGTCGGCACTGAGGGCCACTTGGTGGCCCAGTTCCAAGAAGAGTACGGCCGCGTGCTTCAGCTTCTGCAGAGCTTCAGCTTCTGCCCTGAAAACCTGCCCGCCGCCGCCGCCGCCGTCGCTGCAACCGTTAGCCCCAGCAAGAAAACCCTGGAGAAGCAAAGCTCCAAAAAGCAACTCCAAGGACCCGTGAGTTCCACAAGTTGCCCCAGCTGCACCCTCATTCCATTTGCTGTTGAGTTTGGTTTGGCATTCCGAAAGTCTTCCGCGTCCGGGAGGGTCAAAGTCGCCGTCCGTCTTAACTAAGCAGAACTTAAAAGGCGTAGCTCTTCGGGTGTCGAAATCGTCGTCGATCGCCCCCGAGCGAGCGCGTTGCATCGCGCGCGGCCTAACCCTCGGACCCGGTTCCCTCCCGTCCGTCCAGCCCAACTGCATCTTGCAGACCGAGCAGCATCGAGCCGGCCTGATGGCGCGCTACGGTCCCGGGAAACTCTTCCAGGCCGAGAGGAACTTCAATGCGGCCCAGGATCTGGATGTGTCCATCCTGGAGGGGGACCTGGTGGGCATCATCAAGCAGCAGGACCCGATGGGGAGCAACAATCGCTGGCTGATTGACAACGGCGGTAGGTCCAACCGCTCGCACGCTTGAGACTGGAAGAACCTGCCAACCGCTGAGGCCGCTTCAACTTTTCGTCTTCTCGCGCCGCAGTCACGAAGGGCTTCGTGTACAGTTCCTTCCTCAAGCCCTACAACCCGCGCCGGAGCCAGTCGGACGTCTCCATCGAGAGCCAGTCGTCCAACGAGTCGGGCTACGGCGGCTCCTCGCCCGTTTTCTCCCGCCAGAACAGCAACAGCACGCTAACGTTCAGCCAGGAAACGGCAACCGTCAGCTTCTCCACGACGCAAGCCCCAAGCCACTCGTCCCCGGACTCCGGCCCCTCTCGCGGGCCTCACCCCGACCCGGCCGGTCAGAGCAACTCCTCGCCGCGGAACCCCTCTGACCGCAAGGAGTCGGCCGAGCGTCGCGCCGCCTCCGATCAAAGGCCCGTCGAGTCTTCCCACCAGCGCTCGGGCCGCCACGGGGACCCGTACGACGGCAGTCACGCCAGCCCGAGTGAGCGCTCGGAGACGGACTCCTCTTCCTCGCGCAGAAACGCCTCGCAGCAGAGACACGGCGACAAAGCTTCCAATTCTTACCGGTGGAGGAACGGCGGCCCCAAGAAATCCGCCTACTCTCTCGACGACTTCAGCGAGCCCGAATCGGAGCGCCATGCGGAATTGGACGGGCACCAGGTGAGCTTTGGTGCTTAAAATCCTGACTTGCATCCCAAAATGTTGTACCGCTAGGCAACGTCTTGAAAAGCTGGAAATTGTCTTTTTCAGATCTACTTTGCCCTGTACTCCTTCAGTGCTCGTTGCGCCAACGAACTGAGCATTTCGGCCAACCAGCGTCTGCGCATCCTGGAGTTCCAGGATATGAACGGCAACGCCGAGTGGTGGCTCGGCGAGGCCGGCGGCCGACGAGGCTACGTGCCGTCCAATTACATCCGCAAGTCCGAGTACACCTGAGCGTTTGTGACCCGGCGCTCAGACTGTTTGCGCGGAGGCAACACAACCACAAACAAGCGGCTTATTTTTGAAGTGATTGACTTTTGCTCCTAGCGTCGTGCCCGTATTTAAAGAAAAAAAAAATTGTACTTGGCATTGAACCCTGGAAAGTAATGAGGATAATACATTGAGTATTAAATAGCACATCGGGGAAGCTTAAAAAGAGACCCATTTTTTAAAAATCGGGGTGGGGGGGTGGGGGACCCGACCACTGTGTTCATTGCACTTTCTCCATTTGGCCTCATAAGAAGAAGAATGGTGTGGCCAACAATCAAAGTGTGAGGTTGCAGTTTCAGGAGAGTATGGTGTGATTTTTTTGATTTGATTTTTTTAAATCTGCACTCCTTAACTTCTCTCCATGTCAGTGGCCTATTTTTTATTTTTTTAAACCTGGAGTGACACTGTGAAATGATGTGGGAAAAACCAAGTTTTGACCTCTTTGTTCAATAAGGAGAGCAGATTTGCTCCCTGTGTACATACTGTATGTAATGTTGGATATGGAATATTTGCGTGCGAGCTCACCTTTTTCATTAAACCAACCATGTGAGAATGACTCTTTGGACAAAGTCTCTTTATTTCATCCCTTTTTCGTATCCTTAATGGAGTCCGACTAACTTTGGAGGGAGGCGGTGTGGTCACCAGCCGAGGCGCGCGCCAGAATGAACATAAGTGAAGGGGAAAGTGTGACAAGAACAAATTGAAATTGCCATGACTGTTTGGTTTTATCAAGCACATTTGTGGAAAGCCGCTTTTAAAAACTGCATTTCAATTTGACTGGGAAAGATGACTTGCGATACAAGACAATGCCATGCTTTCGTTTTCATTTGTCCTTTCGCTTTGGTTGTTATTCGGCGATCACCAGTACGGGTCAATAAAACAAAGGTTAGTTGGAGCTTCATGCAGCTTAAACACACAAATCTGGGCAAGAGGGGTGGATGAGTTGGGCTAAAGATTGACTTCTTCAATCCCCGGGGGCTATAAAAATAGCCCCGTTTTTTTGCTTCTCATCGTACTGTTCTGGAACGCAGTGCCATGTTGTCTGCGGGCCTCCTGCTCGTCTGCGTGAGCCTACTCGGAGTCCAAGGAATCCGGACATCTGTGAGTCTCCCGATGTTTTCAAAAGTCGGCACAAAGCATCCGTCCTGCCTGACGCATTTGTTGCTTTGTGCGTTTCAGCTGGACGGCACGGGTAAATAGGCTGCGGCTGTGAGGATCCACTCATCTATGAATTGATCTCAAATCTTGTCAAGTATCCAATTGAAAAGGCTTCCGGTTGAAAATTCAAGATGACCCTCTAATGACCTTCACAGATTGCACTTCATTTCAACGTCTGTGAAGCTTTTCGCCGTTCATGTCCGGCTGTTTACTTTTGTGTTCAGAACGCCGACCGCCATTCCAATGATAGAAAACAAATGACAAACAAGTATGAAGCGGCAAAGACACCTTGCTCATTAAAGTAAATGTATGCCGTGGTTGCGCTGTGCTTCTGTCAAACTCAAGCAAATACAACCGCGCCCATAAAAAAGGCTTCCGAGTTCATCTAGCCAGCGGGCTCATACAAATGTACACGTTTGAGCTCTGAAAATATATCACAAGATGGGAACTGCTAGCTTGCAAGTGACGCTGGTAACTTTCTCTTCAAACGTGTGTTTGGAAACAAATGTGAATTCACTTGGCATGGTCGTTCACCTATTCAAGGTGACAACAGTGCATTTTAGGGTCATCCTGCAATGTCACCGTGTGTGTGTGTGTGTGTGTTTGTTTTCTTTGTTTTTGTCAGATTCTGACAATGGACAACATCCCATACCAAAAAGTTTCCCACGCTTGTTTTCTAACATAACCTCATGGCTTCGTCAAAAACTACCTTTCCGCAAAGGTGAGTTTTTCTTTTCCCTTTAGTCATTCGATGAGCACTTTACGCATGTACAGATGTGAGTGCATCGAATCGGAACTGTTCCATTTTCAAATTTACTGTCCTTGAATCGCATCTCGTGACATGCGTATCCAGTTTTCTTTTCATCTCCTCAAACTCCGGTCCTGGAGGGCCTGTGTCCTGCATGTCTTCCAAGTCTCCCTGTTGCAACACACCTGATTCAAATGAACAGGTTCAATGTCAGGCTTCCGCAGAGCTTGCTGATGATCTGATCATTTGAATCAGGTGTGTTGCAACAGAGAAGACTTGGAAAACATGCAGGACAGAGGCCCTCCAGCACCTGAGTTTGACACCCCTGCCTCAAAGTGACGTTACGCAATAATCTCCCCGTTTCTTGACAACGTGTAAAAGAAAATGTTTAAATCAAAGGTGTTTCAATAAGTTCAAGTGTATGTCAATATATTTTGATGGGTTTAAAATGCGTGGGAGTGACAACAATATGACTGTGTTGTTGACCAGGAAAGGTTTGCTTGTTTTGTTTTGTTTTGTTTTGTTTTCCTTTCAGAGCCTGATCTTTGTGATCCAAACCAATGTTTTCACAACGGCCAATGCAAAGTCCTTTCTGACAAAGTAACGTGTTCGTGTCGTGAGCCTTTCATGGGCGACAAGTGTCAAAAAGGTCAGTTGATTTCAATGTCACAAAGTAGTCTGGCTACATATTGTGTTGTTGTGCAGTGGTTCCTTGATTTGCGAGATTTATTCGAATTGTCATTGATCTATTCCAGCCCCCTAAAACACCAGCCCCTAAAAAATAAAACATGTTTTTAAACAAGAAAAATGTAATCCTACTTGATGAAAACAACGTAATAGTATGATTGAATAGAATGTAAAGAAAATTCGTGCGTCATAATTCAATGGCACGTTATGCTGCTCATTCGTGTGCGCCTGCATTGGCCACCAGGAGGCAGTGTACATCCATATTACACAAAGTGATGATGAGAGAGAAAGAAATGACCTGCCGAATATTGGTCATTTTTCGATGATGGCGAATATATAGTCTGCCTGTGAGTATTTCATGCCTTGTCTGCTTGCGCGACGATGGCGAATATATAGTCTGCCTGTGAGTATTTCATGCCTTGTCTGCTTGCGCTGTTGTACTCATTGTGTCCAAACATAAGTTGTTTCAACGTTTCTACCGAGCAGATAATCATTGCTAATTTTGTTAGCCTTCGTCGTTTTTTCATCGTGTTAGCTCGCAGACTCTCAAACGCAAAGTTAAGTGGTGTGGCTTTTCTTAAATTTATGCTTAGTTTTACAACAAACTTTAACAGGTCGGCGCAATAAAAGGCTTAAGGGGTTCATTTTTGAAAAAATGATTCACTCCCTGCCAAATTGCCGCTCGTTATAAAGTTCGCCACAGCCGTCGTCCAGTACTCGTAACTCAAATCATTGCTCACAAGCCAAGGCGCGGGGGGGGGGGGGGCGTCGGCCAGTATGTATCTTGAAAAATCTTGTCAGCCAAGGTACCCCTGTGTTCGCCTAATGTTTTTTTGTTTGTTGTGTTTTTTTTTTTTAATTTGAATATTCAGCTAAAGATGTCTGCAAGGGTATGAATTGTCATTTTGGTGACTGCGTGTTGAACTCTGCTGGAGGTCCAGAGTGCAAGTGCACATACCCCTACCTCGGACCCAACTGTCTCCAACGTGAGTATTCAAGTATTTTGGTTCAAATTTGTTTTCTGCAAAAGCATCACCGACTCCATCAAGAGTGTAGTCAAGTATACTTTATTTCTTGCAGACAAATTACACAGACTGCCAGCTGTTAGATTGAGAGATTTGGCATATTTTGAGTGTTATGTTTGTTGCTGTGTCAAAATGAAACAATTCAACAATGAAATGGCTAGAAAGCAAACGTATTACTCAAAATGTATTCATAATAGTTATTGCATATACATATGAAAGATGGATCGGTGTTATTATCACATGTGGAATTTAATGTGAATTAATGGCAAAAAAATATTTGTTGAAAAAAATAACCAATAAAATAAAAGATTACAAGGTGGATTAATTGCTGAGAATAGCAAATTTATTATTAATGAATGTATGAATGACTAAGTTAAGGGAGGAATATCATTTTAAATAATTCCCTAGAAACTTTTGTCTTCGGTATAGCTCAATAAAACAAATGATGCAACATATCTAATACATAATTGATCATTTATAGTTCATAATTAGTAAGCCACGAATGACTGACTAATCCAGTCAACTTCTGCAATTCCTTTTTTCTTGTGCCAAAATGAAATTAACATAGAGTCAATCTAGGAAATGATTAAAATGTGAATGAATTGCAAACAAATCATCACTGAAATTGTGAAAGAACAATTCATTTGAACCTCTCAGAGATGAATGAAGTCAACGGATTCCGATTTTTAATCACCGTATGGTTTGCCAACTTTGATTCCTGTTTTGCCAACTTTGAACCTCGGTCAAGCAGAGCAAGCCGTTACCTGCAGTCCCAATCCTTGCCACAATGGAGGCGTCTGTATGGAGCAAAATCGCCAAGCAAATTGCACTTGTCGCAAAGGATACAGAGGACGCTACTGCCAAGTAGGTACGCGCTATTGGCACTATTGTCTTCTAAAATGTCCACAATTTGAGATCCTGATTTGAGAACAGTAAACAACAGCATTTTCAATCAATTGACCTAAAAAAATGTGTCCAACTTTATTCTCATGAGATTGCGGCATTTTTTCTTGAAAATGTGTGACTGCCTTCCCACATGATTACGATTTTTTTTTCCTTGAAAATATATACTGTACCACATTTATCCAGAAACTATTTGAGAAACGTGTGTGTGTGTGTGTGTGTGTATAGCCCCCAATGACTGCTACGTGGGCAAGGGCAAGTCATACGTTGGCACGGTCAGTACCACGGTACACGGTGAGGAATGTCTCAACTGGCATTCCGTCTCCATTCTGCTGAATGAAGGGCGAAGTCCTTTCGACATGTACCCAAACTTCAGCGGCTTGGGACAAAACAACCACTGCAGGTATCAAATGGTCATTTACTTTTTTTGTCATAAAATTAAATTCTTTGTTGGTGTGTGTGTGTGAGATCAATGTTTAATCGTGTATTTGATTGTTGTCATGTTAGGAATCCAGATGGGGAGAACAAGCCGTGGTGTTATGTCAAAAGGGCCAAGGTGGAGTGGGACTACTGCGACGTCAAGCCGTGCCACCGAGGTGAGAACTCACACACGCAAAACCATTGTTTGGAAGGGAAAGCCTTCAATCTTGGGGGGGGAAAAAATAAAACAGTTGTGTGTCTTTTTAAATTTTTTATTTTTTTTCCATAAAGTCTTAGACTCACTGAAACAAGTCCGAATTTTCAGAGAATTTATTCACATAACTTTGGCAAGAAAGTTGTAATTTGCAGAGAATAAATTCAAAGAACCTGGAGAAAGAGTCTTAAGTTTTTGTATTTTGAGAAAAAAGTTTCCAAGAATAAAATCGCATATGTTTGAGGAAAAAGTCTTCATAGTTTGAGGGGAGGGAGGATGTGCTCTCTTGAAAAGTTTTCAAGAATATTGTGTTGTGTCCCTAAAAGTTTTTTCTTTTTGAGAAAACCTCAGACTCTGTTTTCACTCTTCCATTCTCTCTCTCTCTCTCGATATTTACAGAAGTCTTTCATCTTACTCGCCCGACCGATCCAAAGCAACCTGTCGCCATGTTCTCCCAGTGCGGTATTGCCCAGCCAAAGGAGCACCACCGGATTTTCTGGGGCATCAAGTCATGGCCGGGTGCCCACCCGTGGCAGGTGTCGCTGCAGGAACGAGCAAAAGGCTCCAACGTCGCCTTCGATCCGATATGCGGCGGTGCCCTGCTCTCCTCCTGCTGGGTCGTCACGGCTGCGCACTGCATGTAGGTACCGGGAACTGAAATTTATTAGTCCAAGAAATTAGGATTTTTTTTTTTTTTTTTTTAAGTACTCTTGAAATTAGAACTGAGCAAACTTGAGTCCGGGAAGAACAATTTTTATTTTCATAATCACAGTGATTTTTTTTTTTCACCTCGTTTACATGTAGTCTTGCTCATTCGGAAAACATTGGGAAAAAGATCCCCGTTTTCAGAGAAAAACAGCGTCATGTGTCTTGGAGGAAAAAAAAAATCAATCAATTCTGAGAACAATGTTGGATGTCAATGAAAAAGTCGTCATATTGAGAGGAAGGAAGTTGTCATTTTCAAGAATGGAAGTCTGACATCATATCTTGAAGAATAAGTCCAAAGTTTGAAACGTTTTCAATTCCTTTACAAATCCAAAAGAAGACCTTGCTTTTGGGCTGAGCTCCAAAGTCCCGCCGTTCCCGGAACCGGCTTCCATACGGCCTTGTGTTTTGTTTTTCATTTGTTTGTTTCTTGAATGTGTTTCTAGCGATACAGCCAAAGAATACCAGGTGATGGTGGGAGCGGTCAAACTCGACTCGACGGAGCTCACGTACCAGCTCATACCAGTGGTCCGCGCCGTCCTCTATCCTCCTTCACAGAAAGTTGACCTCGGTTGGTCCAAACGCATCCGTCGGTTCATTTTATATGAGCGCTTGCTTATCCTCCTCCGAACTGCCGTGCACTTAATGTTGGTACTTTGGTGAAAATCATCAGAACCGGTAACGGGAGAAGTGGATGTTTCTGGATCCTTTTGCGATGGTCCAACGCCGCTTCTTGTGTTTTGTAGCTCTGCTCCAACTCCAAGTCACACACGGCCAATACTGTGCCCGGGAATCAAGATTTGTTCGCATTCTGTGTCTACCCAATCAGGAATTCCCCGCCGGAAAGGAATGCGTGGTCTCAGGATGGGGAAACGATGGAAACTGTAAATGTCCCCACTGAAAAAAAAGTGATATGAATGTGTGATTGATTGAAAGTGCATTTTCAGATTGCGGCTTCTCGTTCACTTTGACCGCAAGCCAACTAAAGTTGTGGCCGTTTCCAGCCAGCAGAAGCAACGACTTGTTGGACGCCTACGTCTTGCTCATCTCGGAGCAGATATGCAAACAGCCTCAAGCGTACGAAGGCCTCTTGCACGACGGCGAGCTGTGCGCAGGCAACATGGAAGGGGGAGCCGACTCCTGCAATGTATGAACAAATCGTTTCCACACTGGAACCTCCAAAGCGGAGTGCGAATGATGCCGGTCGACTTCCAAATTGTTCTCGTTTCAAAACGTTTCCAAGCCGAAGTGCGGACATTTTTTCAAGTCACCGCTGACCATTGTATACCCTTTGGAGATTTCACTTGGCACCATTTCAGGCCCTCTTGTCTTTTTTGGGAAGCGCATGACCTTTGGCTTATCGCGCAGGGTGACTCCGGCGGCCCTCTGGTGTGCCAGCGCAACGGCATACATTACCTGGCTGGAGTGCTGAGTTGGGGAGATGGCTGCGGCCTCCCGAACAAGCCCGGCGTCTACGTCGACGTCTACAAGTTTGTCAACTGGATTCGACACGAGATCGGCTGAACCTTGGCGAGGTGAACCGTCGTGCAATAAGCTTCCAACTCGATTTTACTCCAGTGAATAGCAAGTGATGTGAAGCTATGAAACCAGGAAATCCTGAACCATTAAACAATTGACAGAAACGTTCACGATTGATTGATTTATTTTGAATGCGGTCAAATGGAGCATTTACTCCGAGCCCAGCTTTGAGTTTTCACGTCACAAAAGCTGAACCTGCCAGACTTAAGAGTTGATGCCTCGCTCCGCGCGCACGACATCACCAACCTTCAGCTAAAACATCGGCACCAAACAAAAAGTTGCGGCAAACGTGCTTGTGGGGGTGGGGGGGTGGTGGCCACTTCCTGCTGTGAATACATTCCTAAATGCAAACATAACATTCATCTTTCATGCTCTTAAAATCATTTCATGTCACTTCCTACATTTCCTGGGTTCAATTGTATTTACAACACACTTTTGTTGTAAATTTTCTATTTACTTTCTTCGTTGTAAAACTGTATTTACATTCACTTTTTGTCTCATTGTTAAATCCACCACTGTGCTGTTGATTTTTTTTTTTTTTTTTTTGCTCAACATAGCAAGTTCCGTCTTCATTCAACATGCTTGCATCTTCATTCATCATCCATCTAGCTCAGTCCTGCGTGGCCGTATTCTCCCAAACTTCTAAGTATCTTTAATGGCTTTGGGCTGACCGGATGTCTTGAGCGTGCTGTGCCGCGCGGCCGACGAGGCGCTGCTGGATTTCTTCTCCATGGATTTGAAGGTGGCGCTGCTGCTACTTGTGGTGGTGGTGGTGGTGGTCTTTTTCTGCACGGTCTGGTAGGTCTTGGTCCTGTTGACGTGAAGCACCTCCGTGGCGTCCATGTTGACGCCTTGCCGCATCTCCTCGCTGCTCTGCGCCTGCTCGGACGAGTGTTGCTCTTGTTGCTGCTGCTGTTGCTCCTCCATCCGCTGCTGGTAGTGGAGCTGCAACATGGAAAAGGTTGGTTGAAAGCTTGATATTGACCCTTTGAGCTCAATGCTGGCTATTTGCAGCCAATGACTACTTTTCAGGAACCATTTCATCTGTGTCAATGCAAATGTGTAAAATTCACAAGAGCGTGTGAGGACTTTGGTCAAATTTTGCCCTTTGCGACTCAAACTCTTGAACTGTTCATTTTGGTTACATCATGAGCAAATGAAACCCGTGGAAACTTTTTTTTTTTTTTTTAAATTCCTCACTATTGACTGGATTGTATTATCCTCTCAAAGTGTGTTTGTTGGTTTCCCTCTCTTGGCGCACGAAATTAAAGTTAGCCATGCACAAAGTCCTTGTCCCACACACTGGCTATTATGTCAGATTAATAAAAATAAATGACTATCATCCACCTTCTCTCTGTGACGCGCATGATCATCTCCTCAACAAGCTGTGTAAAAGCTTAATAACGATTCTGATCATTTGAATCAGGTGTGTTGAAAACGTGCGGGACTGCGGTGCGGCTCTCTAGGACCCGAGTTGTCTCGCCCTGGAACAGACGGACGCACCAATTCAGTCTCACCATTATCATGCGCTGGTACTTGGCGATGGCCTCATCTGTGGTCACCCCCTCAGCCAAGCCCAGCTCGGCAGCCCGGCGAGCCAGCTCAACCTTGTGGGAGCCGGGAGGGGTCCAGCCCGCTCCCCTCATCCGGTTCAGGTCCGACTTGTAGTTCACCTGCAACAGACGTCACAGCAGGAGCTCGAGCGTCAACCAAAGGTGACACTAACACGACAGTCGTCGTGACGATAGTGATGGTGAGTCCGCAAAAAGTGAAATGGACAAAGGTGGACTTTGACCGAGAACGTCTGCAGACCGCTCGCTCGGTGAGTCTTACGTCGCTCTGCAGCTGGTAGGCCTGCTTGGCGTGCTTGACCTGGAGCTGCTCCGAATCGCACGTGTAGTCGTGGAGCTTGCTTCGGTACGCCAGGTCGCTGGCCTGTGCCTGGCTCTTCTTGGCCAGCAGGAACTCGGGCTGGTCGGCGTGGATCTTGTAGTTGGCGCGCTCCTCCTTGGACTGCCGCTTGTACTCCAGGTTGCTCTGGAGCTTGCTGGCCGCCAGCGAGTGCATCATTTTCGGGTCGTCCTCCACGCAGCGCAGCCCCACCTGCTGGCCCTTCTCCCGCAAGTGAGAGTCCTTGTAGAGCACCTAGTCGAGGGGCAAGTGGTCGTTGGTCATTCCCCGCAAATAATCAGATTGCACCTCATCGGTTCGTAAATTAGGCCTGATTGACTACTCATCGCGGATCTTTCTTTGTCTATCGATGTCAACTCCTCCAGACTGTCAAACGTCTTCAGCTTTGAGGACTTTGGAGCGGAGGCCCGTTTCTGTTCATTTCCAAGAAGCGCAGACGACACTCACATCGCTGGCAATTTCCCTCGAGGCCTTTGCCGTTCGCAAGGGGATGGCGTCCAGCCGCAAGTCGTAGCCCAGCATCTTCAGCTGCTCTCCGGAGGCCTTGTATACTTTCTGCACCCAAATGGTTCAGTGGTCCCATTTCTTAGCATCCACTGTACACGGCTTACAAAAGGCTCGGAATGTGAAATTTTGGGATCAAGCTAAAATTCACTCCTAACCGTTAGACCACAAACAAAAAGGTTCGAGGCGGTCCCTCGAACAAAATGGTTCAATGTTCCTTGAAAGCCTCGTGTGAGTACGGCGCATGTTTCAAGTTTTAGTGGGTCTTACGTCGCTAATGTGCTGGGCGTTCATCCTGGCTCGGACGAAGTCGGGGTCATCCGGATGTAAGGTGTACTTGTTCATGTCGTCGTTCCTACCCGATTTGTACAGCCTCTGGATGGAGAACCGGAATCATGTTTCCAAAAAAACTGCTCCAAACAGTTTGGTTTTCCATTTTTTTCACATTACCTCGCTGCACTGTTGATAGCTGGCCTTGGCGTGGAGCAGATCTGGGGAGTCTGTCACCGAGGTGAACTTCAAGCTGTCTGGCAGTTGGCGGTATCGCTTCTGCACGGTGAAAAAAGGCATCTGCTGGACGGTAGTATTCTCTCGGTAGATCGCGACTCGTTTCCGCCCTGCTTTGTGACCGTTTTTCTGTTTTGTTACAGTTTGCAGGAGGAGGACCCCTTGCCAACTCGCAGTAGCAGTTGCCATTCCCACATCGTAGGGGTAAGATACACTCGGTCCGTGAGTATCGTTAGACGGTCTGTTTGTTTGTGTCGCTGCATTGGCCAAGCTCTTCTTAATCTTTCGGCTTCTACTTCAACATTTTATTTTTCACAGTGTGTTCTGTGTGCCTTCCAAAAGTCCCTTGCCGTGTTTTATCTTTGATGTGGCTTGCTTCTTTTTCAACACGGTGTCATCTGAAAGTAGCCACTTACATCACTAACAAGTCTCCCAGCGTTCTTGGCGGACTCCAGCTGCGGTGCTCCCACGCCATCCCACGCCACGCCCTTCATGAAGTTCAGGTCCGACTTGTACAGTGTCTAGACAGGAAGCGGTCAAATCACTGAGTTGGCCTCGCAAGCCAATGATCGCAGTGTTTGGCCCCTGGTCGCCTTGCCTCACCTCACTCTGCAGGTTGTAGGCTTTCTTGGCCCAGTTGACCTTCATGTCGTCGGGAAGCACCGTGTACTCGTGAAGTCTCTTCCTGTAGTCCTGCTCGCTGGCCAGGGCCTGAGCGTTCTTGGCCGTGACGAAGTGGAGCGTGTCAGGCGTCAGGTGGTAGCGCCCGCTGGCCGTCAAGGCGTCCTTGCGGTACTCCTGGTCGCTGGCCAGCCGGTTTGCCTGCATGTAGTGCAGCAGATACGTGTCGTCCGAAACGCTCTGGGCGCCAATGTGCTTGCCTTTTTCCATGAGGTGGTTGTGTTTGTACTTGTACTGCGGAGAGGAACATACAAAATATACGGTACTCAAATTGTGCCAACACAAATCCAAAGACCTTCATTCGGGCTTGACTGTTAGTGCACCGACTTCAGAAAGTTTTCAATGACAAACTGTCGCTTGCTCAATTTTTTATCTGTTCTGAGCCAAAATGTGAGCTCACGCCGCAGATTAATTTTGTGTCCGTGATGCTGGTCACTGGAATAGGAGGAAGTAGACTAGCGCCTAATCTTACATCACTGGCGATGCCCGTGGAGCTCTTGGCTGCCTGGAATGGTATGTCCTTCATGGTCAGCTTGTAGCCCCGAGCCCTCAGATTGTGCCAGGAGTCCCTGTATCGGATCTGAAGAACCAACCGTCCGGCTTCAAATGTCCAACAGTGAAAACAAGTCGATGGGCCACAGAAGCCGGTCTGACCTCGCTAAAGTTGGCCGCGTTGATCTTTGCTTGAGTGATCTCCGGTCTTTCGGCCGTGATGGTGTAGCTGTGCTGGTCGCTCGCCCCTTTCTCTTTGTACAGACGCTAGGCGAGAGGCAAGTTTAGCGAAGAACGGTATGACCGCGTTGCGAGGGAAAACGATAGACTCACCTCATTCGTGATCAGTCCACTGAGTTTGGCGTGGATCATGTCGGGGGAGTCTGCCACAGACGTGTGCTTGAAGTTGTATGGTTGCTGGCGATACTTTTTCTGAGGTAGGACAAAGATTGCGAGTCATCTTTGCTCCAGCTTAGAGGCAGTGCGGTATTGAAATGTTGGCAGGTCGGCAGGCACTCGGGTAAATCATCAAGTCTTACGTCACTGATCAGGTCACCAGCTTTCCTGGAGCCTTCAATTTGCAGAGCCCCCGTTGCGATCCATGCTGCACCGCGCAGGTAATTGAGATCGGAACGATACATCCTCTGCAACGTGGAGAAAAGTGTGACGTGGCTGTTGTCACGCCTTGTAAGTGTTGAGTGGGGGCCTTACCTCGCTTTGCAGAGCGTACGCTTTCTTGGCCGCCTGCAGCTTCATGTCGTCCGGCAGGGAGGTGTACTGATGCAAGGTCAGCCTGTAGTCGTGATCGCTGACCAAAGACTGGGCCTTCTTGGCATGGGCCACCTCCAACATATCCATTGGAAGGTGGTGCTTGGAGCGCTGGCTGGCCGACTCCTTCTTGTACGTAATCTGGGTGGTGGAAGGGGGGGGAAAGGTGTTTTCAATCAGGTCGAAAGCCGACCAAAGAGAGAAAGCACCCACGTCGCTTTGCAGCTTGTTGGCGTAAACGGAGTGAGCCATGTTCATGTCGTCTTGCAGCCCTTTCGGTCCCGTCATCTTCCCTTTGGTCTTCTCAAACTCCCCTTTGTATTTTTGCTATCATGATACAAACATAGCATTGCAATGAATGGATTGGCAAGACGATGACGGCTTTTGAGGACTCTGACATCAGCTTTCCTCGCCGGACCGGCGCACTGGCCACTCACATCACTCAGTATGTCAGCAGAGGCTTTGGCCGACTGGAAAGGAATAGCATCCAGACGCAGTCTATGGCCTCCGTCACGTAGTTTAGTCCAAGATTCCTTGTAACGACTCTGAAATCAGAGTTTGTTTTTTTTTTGCTCGTAAAAGTCGGACAGAGGCAGAAGGGATTGGTTTTCGGCGTCCGTTTACCTCACTCAAGTTCAAGGCGTTGATCTTGGCTTGCACAAACTCGGGCAGCTCCTCATCGAGGGTGTAGTTGTGCTTCATGTTTTCTCCCTTCTCTCTGTACAACCTCTGTCAAGACATCGTATCGAGCGACACTTGACATTCGCATAAGCGCTCATCACACTCAAGACATGACCACTGAAGTCACAAGTACTCACATCAATGGCCAGTTTGTTGCTGAGTTTGGCCTGAACCATCTCTGGCGTGTCTTCAACACTTGTAAACTTCAGGGCGCTCACATTCTGGCGATACTTTTTCTAAAGCAGGAGGGGTTGAAATCTTGACTTGAGAATTTCATTGGGCTTTGGACGGTCAACCGCCTTGGCTAAGAGACCCCATTCTATTTCTTCCTTCTGTGTCTCTCCTCTCACTCCTGCTTTACACAATCACGCCTATCAATTTCTGTTCGCCATCGTTGCTTAGCAGTACACCTCATCTGTGTGTATATTTTTTCAACGGTCCTTTTTGGCATGGCTGTTTGCCGTTCATATTTCACGCAATTGCATCGGATAACCTTCAACGCCTGGTACGTGACGTGGTTGGGCGTTACCTCGCTGACCAGCTCCCCGGCTTTTTTGGCCTGCTGGACATCCAAAGACTTGGAGGCCTCCCAGCCAACGCCCTTCATCCAGGCCAGATCGGATCGGTAGAGTTTCTAAAGACACACACGTAGACAGGCGGTTCTCCAAAATGGTCCAAAATGACATGGAAGTTTCTTGAAACTCTCTGTCGACGGGACTGACGTCGCTCTGCAGTCCGTAGGCCTTCTTTGCCCAGGCCACATTCATGTCAGTTGGCAGCGTGGTGTACTCGTGCAGGAATGTTCTGTAGTTGTAGTCTGCCGCCAAGTCTTGGGCCTTCTTGGCCTGGCTGATATTGAGCATGTCCAGAGAAACACTGGGGAGGAGATTGATTCGCACGTTGTCGTGTTTTACGGTCTCAGTATCAATGTCGGGAAAGGAAAAGTATCGTCCGCTCTGAGGCGACGGCGCATACTGAAGCGTTATCTATCTGCTGTGTCATTCTACGTTGAGATAGCTTAACATTTGGTGCGGGAACAGCGCGCATGAAAAAGTCACGTCGCGTTCACAAACGCCGAAGGCCTCACTTGAATTGGGTCTTGGTGTCCTCATAGTTCTTCTTGTAGTCGCGGCCGCTCTGTAGTTTGGTGGCCAGAGCCGAGTGAGCCATCTGTGAGTCGTCGCTGACTGACTTGATTCCGATCACCTTGCCTTTGTTTTTCTCATATTGCTCTTTGTATTTGACCTGCCAGGGAACAAGACGGAGCAGTTTTACCGAGAGGTGGGCCAGTCACAGAAGCTACCGAAAAAAGACGAAAACGGTAGGCATGGAAGTCGCTTTGTTACCGAGGCACGGGTTTTACCCATTCTAACCATTCGTTCTTGAATTTCACACAAATCAAAGGTCCTGTCTTCATTTCTAAATCTGTCCGCCGTTGGTGGGGAAAAACAAAACAACTCACATCACTGGCCAGGTCTCTCTTCGCTCTCGCGGTGAGAATCGAAAGCGAGTCCAATCGGAGCTCAAAGCCCTTTTCCCGCTGTTTCTCCCATTGGCTTTTGTAGATTTTCTGAAAGAAAAAGAAAGTACAATCAGAGGAATGACGGTTTGCTTTTGAACATGCAAGGAACGCAAACCCCGAACGACCATATTTGCCTTGAAGGTGAATGTACACCTCAAATGACCCCTTCAACAACGGGATTCGGAGGATTTTTAATCCTATGCCGATATCCTTTGCTTTCAAGGTAACGCCACTCTATCAGTTTTGGCAAAAAAAAAAGTTCTTCGAGGCCATCGGCCTTAATTTGTGGCCAAGTCAAGGGGCCCGACGGCAGGAAACATTTTTTAATTGTACATGAACGACCTTATTTGAGGTCATAACGCCGTGAGCGTTCACGTCGTCACTGTTCAAAAATCCAGGAAGGTCGGCGCACTCACCCCACTGAGAAGCTCGGCGTTTGCCTTGGCTTGTCTGAACAGCGGCGCATCCTTCGTCATGGTGTACTGGTGGATCATCTGCTCGGTGTTTGCTTTGTACGCCAGCTAAAAAGCACAATTTTCAAAAGCAGTGACCGACGGTGAAGCTGCGGCAACGCGAGTCTGCCTTCATCGCGATGACCTTACGTCGCTCTGCAATTCCTGGCTCTTCTTGGCGTGTTTGATGAACAGATTGTCCGCCACCTGGGTGAACTTGATGCGATCCACCTTCTGCCGGTATTTATTCTGCAAAAGAGTGACAGCGCCGGACACAATGCGTGGTTTATCCGGCGCGCGCTCGCTCGGAGATTAAACGCACGACAGAGAACTGACGTCGCTGAGCAGATCCCCGGCTTTCTTGGCCTGCGTGATGTTGAGGCAGCCTTCGGTGTCCCAGCTCACCCCCTTCATCCAGTTTAAGTCTGAGCGATACCGGTTCTGATGAGCGGAAGAAAAAAATGAGTAAATCTGAGTAAAACTTCAGATCGAGAGGACACGACAAACAGTCGAGCTCTGGCCTGAAATGTTTGTGGACCACACAGCAGCCCGATTTCATGAGTCCAACTGTAATTTGAAGCTCACGTGCCCGTTTCTCACCTCACTCTGCAGGGAGTACGCCTTCTTGGCTTGCTGGACCTTGATGTCATCAGCCATGACGGTGTAATCGTGCAGCCTGGTACGATATTCCACGTCACTGGCCAGAGCTTGGGCCTTTTTGGCGTGACTCAGGTTGACCATGTCCATCGACAGGCTGTACTGGCCCCGGTTCTCCTTGGAGCCCTTCTTGTATGCGATCTGCAGGGGAAGCCGACCAATGCGAGCGACTTCACCGCAAGAGCCGCGCGAGTGGGGTGGCTCGGAATGACTTACGTCGCTGCGCATCTTGGCCACCCGCAGCGAATGTAAAGTCTTGGAGTCGCTCACGTTGACGCCGACGGCCATTTCCCTGTTCTTCAGATAGTTTTCTCTGTATTTGAGCTAGGGCACATCACACGCATCGTGACTCGCGCGTTCCGAATCGTTCGGGTCGTGTTGTTTTTCCTCACATCGCTGGCGAGGTCTCGGGAAGCCTTCGCCGCCTTGACGCTGAGGTGGTCCACGCCGATGTCGCACGCCTTCGATTTGGTCTTCTCCCACTCCTCCTTGTATTTAATCTAGAACGAGAGCGCGCGGTGTCACCGGGAGACGACACGTCACCGAAGATGGAGAAAACGGGGGGCCCGCTTACGTCGCTGCACAAAGCCGCATTGTCTCTGGCCCTCTTGATTTGTGGCAAGTCCTCGCGGAGTGTGTACAGATGCTTGGTCTTCTCGTAGTCTGCTTTGTAGTTGAGCTGAACGATTGCAAAAAGAGCCCTTTTTCATCACGACAACAACACAAAGCAAAAGAAGGGTCGCTCGACTGAGCCTCCAGAGAGTGCAGCAGAATCCAAGCGTAATGGCCTCTCATAAAATAAAAAACGGTTCATTGAGAGCATTTTCTTGATGCAATGTGTTGATAAAAACTCCCAAGTTTCCCCTCAACATCACACTTTTGAGCTCACGCCTTGTACTGACATTGCTGATAAGTTGAGCGTTTTTCTTGGCCAGGAGGATCGCCGGCGTGTCCTTCACTGGACTGTACTTGACCTGGTCGATGTGCTGCCTGTAGTTCTTCTGCGGAGGTGGACATTTCACCGGGCAAATCCCGCAACCACTCAACGAGCGCTGTCATCCGACTCCAGAGAACTCACGTCTTTCAGCGGGTCCAGCTTCCTTTGGCTGCGGTAGCCTGGTGTCAGTGTGGCTTGGTAGGTGTACTCGCCTTGGTCTTGCTCGTGACCTTGTTTGTATGAAATCTGAAGAGCACAGGAGAGACCACAGTTTTTTCATCCTGAAGGACAAACGTCGAAACGCTGGCGCACTGGCTGTGAAATCCAGACGCAAGAGGAAGGTAGGACCTTGTCGCAAGACGACTCGAGACGCATTCGTTCATTTGACTGACCGGCACCTCGAATCGAATAAATGAGAAGGCTTACGTCACTGGCCAGCGTCCGGACTTTCATGGCGTGCATGGTCCGCTTGTCCATTCCCGAGCCTTCATAGTGGCCCTTCATGTCGATGTACTTCTCCTTGTATTTGTTCTTGTGCACCACAGGGAACAAGTAGCGCATGTGTTATCGCCACAGTTCCCGTACGATTGTAATTGCGGCCAGGGTGCGATAACATCACTGCTCTGGACTTACGTCACTCGTGAACTTGGCGACTTTGGTAGCATTTTGAAACTGGGGCGTCTCGCAGAAATTGATGCTGTGGCCTTTGCTGTTCTCCAAGTCTTTCTTGTACTCTACCTGTTGGCCAGGAGAGGAAATCGACTTTGTGGTTCTCCAAAACACTCAGCTCGCTTCGAAAAACCTAGCTCTCCAAGACCAATTTCTCAAAAACAAGGCAGAAATGTTCCTGCTAAAAAAAAAAACGATATCAATTATGACCAACTAAAAAAAACAAAACAAAAAAAAAAACGATCTCAAAATAAATGTTTAAAAACAATCTGTTCTCAAATATTAAATGCAAATATTTGCGACTTAAACGTTCGACAAAACTGACTTTTTGCTTTTTACAAAAAGTGACGGCATCAAGCCAAGCGACCGCCTCACCTCACTGACAAGCTTGTTGATCTTGCGGGCGTTCATCAAGGCCAGGTTGTCCTCCGAGGTCAGGCTGTGGAAATGTGACGTGCCCTTCATCTTATTTAAGTCTTTTCTGTATTTCAGCTGCGAGAGAAACAGATGAAGCGAAGCTGAGGTTTTTTTTCTTTTTCTTTTTTCTTTGAACGCGGTGGTCTCTGCTAACCTCCCAAACACACACCGAGCACCTAAATCGATTTCAACCGATCCTAGTTCTATTTTTAGCTTCAAAACTTTTAAGAGTCCACATCCAAAGACAAAGTGAACTTTCCACTCACATCACTTGCATTTTCCTGAGCCTTCTTGGCCAGGTGGTACCCGGGCGTGATCATGGCAGGGAAGCTTCCTTTTCCTCGCTGCTGCTCGTACTCTTCGGTGTAGGCGATCTACAGAAAGTGCACCGCATGATTAAATACGCTGGAGATGATTCACGAGACACACCTTTTGAATTCTGCAGTTTAGATGAGCACAAGTTGCTTTGGAAAGATGGTTTTACTTCGATATCCAGCTTAGGGTGCACGTATGAATTTGCTTTTCTACGTCTCTTGCAAATATTCTGCTGACTTCTGTGATGACAAAAAAAAAAAGAACCTGGCTGAAGTTGTCTGCATTCTCTCTGGCATGGAGCATTTCGGCCAAGGTCGCATCGGCACTGGCCTTGCCCTTTATCTCCTGCTCGTAGACGTGACGATACTTTATCTGCCACAAACCACAGAGACAGCAGTTGACTTGAAGAAAAGTACTCACACTGTGTATGTGTATTATTCGTGCGTGGTTACTTCAAGCCACGGCACCAATTTATATGCTTACGTTGCTGGCCTGTTCGGAGGCCTTTTTTGACATCTTGTATCCAGGTGTCAGATGTGCGGGGAAGCTGCCTTTGCCTTTGCGCTGCTCGTACTCCTCTGTGTAGGCATACTGCAAAAAGAATATTAGACTGCGGCCGCCCTCACGTGCACAAGAACTGTAGAAAAGAAATCTGCCCTTATGAAGGTGGATACAGCAACAATTCCCCCCATTGGAATGAATTTAAATGCTTTCAATCAAAAACAAAAAAAGTAACGGACCAAATGACGAATCGTAACTCGATTCAAGGCACCGCAGCATTCGCATGATTATCTGCCCAAGTGTGAGTCGACACGAAAGTCACTGACAAAACACTCACATCGCTGACAATCTGCCCTTGTTTCTTGGCCAGGAGCACCTCCGGGGGGTCCACAAAGGCGGTGTATTTTGAAACTCTCTCCTCGTGGCCTTTTTTGTATTCAAGCTTTTCGAGACAAGAGCACAAGAAACTCAATATGGGCGCATACTCAAGCGGCAAATGTGGCAAACGTTCCCTTACGTTGCTTGCCAGGGTGTTGGCCATTTTGGCCGCCTGGTATCCCGGTGTGATCAGGGCCGGGAAGCTGCCTTTGCCTTTGGACTCGTCGTATTCCTCCATGTATTTGACCTAGCATCAGAAGTGACAAAAGTACTGAAGTAGAATTACAGATACTTGTGTAAGACTCTGCTAAAAGTAGAAGTACTCATTCAACTCCTTTTCTAAAAAAAAAAAAAAGAAAAGCATTTAGACGAAATGGTCCGAAAACAGGCAGGAAGTCGACTCACGTCACTGATGTTTGTCTGAGCTTGTGACATGGACACCATCTCCTGGTTGTACCAAGACTGCTGCTGGGAGAACTCTGACTGAAACTTGAAGGACTGTTTGGATACAAATAATGTCATTTGTAAAAGACATTGAAGGCACGAAAGCGAAGCGAAGTGATGAGATTTGGTGTATAAAATGTCTCCTATTCCCGAGGATTGAGGTTCAAGATCTAGCCAGTAAAATGTTGACGGGAAGTCCCCTTTTTTGGCCAGTTGCTCTCCTTTTGAGCTCACCTGGCCGGCCATCTGATTGGCTAGACGAGCCCTCTCCAGCTCCCTGGACTTCATGTCATAGTGGAAGGTGGACATAAAACGATCGCCATCCTCGCGATACTTCAGCTACAATTGCACATAGACGACAAAACGTTAAAGCCAAGACCAGCACACATTGGCACAAGCGCAACACTGGACATGTGCCTCCTCTGCCGAGGTTGCGTGACATTTTGGTGAATCTGGCTGTTGTCAAACATTGTGGCCGGATGGCTTGATTTTAGGGACTGAGCGTTTCCGATCCGGCGAGAAAACACTTACACTGATGATGCAAGATTATCTGTTAGGGCCCCAAGTGTTTGTCATATGATGCAAGAGGATTTAGTCCAGATCAGGAACCTTGTGTTAACGATGCTGGATTCCATGTAAAGTCCCTCAGGATGCTGTATGTGCTGTCCTGAGGCCTCATCTAACAATATATATTGCATTTACAATCTGTTGGGATCACAAAATCCGTTTTCTCAAAGAGTCCAGTAGTTGTTTAGCTCAACAGTCAACGTTTTAGTCTCAGCCCAAGAATGATTGACAACAAGTTATGTGTTAAAAGAATAATAGTAAGTTGGTCACAAGTCAACGGTCAGATCAGATATCAGCATGTGACGACCTCCAGTTTTTTTGGATTCTTCTCTCAGTAGCTGATATGCTCGCTAGCCTGCCGCTAATATAAGACGGGAGTCTCGCGTGGACTCTGAGACGCAGACGGAATCCAACAGGCAGGAACAGGTGGAGGAGGGGAAGCGATGCCGGGATCTTTTTGTGGCACAACCCTAATTTTAGCCGGCTGAAGCATAAAAGCTGGTCGGCGACGAGGGCGAAACACAGAAATAACCGTCGACACGCTCTCCCCTCTCCATTCCATAAGGCTGCCGTCACTATAGACTCATAGCTATCTTTCTGGGAAAAGATGCCATGGAGTGCTTAAAAAAAAAAAAAAAGGAAGTCATCTGACCACCAAATTCCTGATTTTGTGATTCAATCTGGCCACAACTGAGCACCTGCCTGAGGCAAGCGTGCTGTAACCGCCCTCGGTGTCACGTTCCAAATTCTTTGCAAAGACAGTAGCTTGTGTCCCAAAGCCATCCTGACAGCATCTCACCTCACTGCTGGCCTTGCTCTGCTTTTTCGCGGTGATGTTGATGGGTGTTTCATACACGCTGGTAAAGGTGTTGTTCCTCGGATTGTGTCTGCAGGCGGGAAATACACACCGTTGTGACTTTTATTTTTTCGAAATGGAGACTATTGGCTGAGGACTACTCACACTGAGCAGTAAGGCCTCTTCTTGTGGCTGACAAAGTTATTGGCCGTCAGCACCATTTTACAGATGTCGCAGTGAAAACATGCTTTGTGCCAGTTCTGCCGAAGAAAAATCATATTATTAGTTCAGCGAGGCTCCGTGTTAACCACATAGTGTGGCATGTGGGCAGGACCACAAATTTAACATTAGCTTCAGGCCAGATCTGACCATTAGCATCCAGTTTTGATTTACCTCTGCGTAATATGATTATCATTTATTATGCTTTTTGGAAACGTTTCTCTGACCTTTTATTTGTTTTTAGAGATAAAATGCTATCACAGACCCTATTTGGCCCACCTGCTGCAGGTTGCCCAACCCTGCTTTAAACGTTTTCAGCGTTGCCACAGCTGTGATGATTTTTTTTTTTTAGAATTGTCTGCTTTGGCATATGTTACATTGAATGAAGGTAAAACAATGTAGTCATTACAAAAACATTTCTGCCAAACAACAATCAATCGAGGCCTTCTTTGAATACCTGATCAATGCAGTTGATCTTTTCCGCCGGGTACACCACAAACCCACACCTTGCACAAGACTGCATTTTAAATCCTTTGTCTTCACCCTCCGCCCCTTCAAAAATTAAATCTTGAGACAAAGTTCAGGAAGCAGTCAACCAGCAGGCAGTCCCTCCCGCGTGTTTCTCCGCTGGTGGTAAACTTAGTTCTGCACTGTGCTACTGTGTTCTTTTACTTGACAGGGTTTCCCTTGATGGACCACCCCCCTTGTGCCAAAGCATTCGAGACCACTGGCTTACACAGCTGCCTATCTGCAGGACATGGCAATGTAGGTGTGTAATGATCCCTTGCTGGACAATTAGGTCAACCTTGTTATGACACATCGGGAGTGACACAGCGTTAGACGTTAAACAATAGCTATAGATAGGAACTAGACCACCGCACCGTTTATGGGAATCGCTTGAAATGCTGTATGGATTGCTTCGGATCATTTTGGTACAAGTATATGCAGAAATGCAAAGATAATCAAAACATCAGATTTTATATTTACCGCATTCCTTTTAATTTACTTCCAGTTCCGTGAGCTCATAAGCTGTGAATTGCAACAACTTTGAAAATGAAAATCAATTTCAATTCAATTGAGTTTTATGCGCACAGACACAAAAGTGTCTTGCACTTTACAAATGGAGCAGGTTGATTAAAAAAAAATAAATCTCCAACCTATGGACTTTTTTTTATTTTTTAAAACATTTTGATTAAAGGATTCAACTGCCAGTTGTATGTATGTAACATTTTACCTGACAGTTACACTCATATTAACACTTTGTTCTTATAAAATATTTTCTATTCTCAGGATATTGATGTCAGATGAATAATTATTGTTCTATTTTAATTACAAAATAATTCTAGTTTATTCTACTGTATGTTTTATCTCGTTTACATTGTGGTCCTAACACTTTTCGTTGTGAAACTCTCCCAAAAAGTAGAATTTAGTTTAATTAGTTGTTTTTTTTCGGCATAACATCTTGTTTCAATAGTTTACAATGGTGTAACGCTTGTTTTAATGGCGGCCAGAACCGTTCCAATATGGCAACAACGCACACGTATCACGACAAGGAAGTGTCGCTCATCCGGCAGCCGTAGATTACGTTGGGTCGTGACGTAAGACGTCGTGACGCTCCTTGGAGATTCCCCCGTTAAACTTGACCGAAGAGTTTCCAGCTGTTGTTTTTGAGGAAGTGAAAACGTGTCGCTGGTGAACAAACGACATTTTTTTTAACAGCAACTTGACTGACCTGGCGTCTTAGCGCTATAACAATACAACGTGAGTTTGTGATAACGTGGTCACTCTTCCCTAAAATAGTTTGATAAGCGTTCTCAAACTCATTTTCTCCGTAAACGACTAGCAAGATGGAATCAGATTTGCCAATTGCACTCGCGTTTAAAAGTCACTTATTGTCTCGTTCCTGAAATAACTGAATGTGAATCAGCCTTGTTCGTGATACGAAGCATTGTAATTGCGTTTCATGAAAAAATGTAAGCGGAACAGTGAAGGTTTGGTCATATGATGCTCAACAGATGGCTGGAGAACCTGCAGAGAAGACCCAACTTGGAGATTTAGAAGAGAAAGAGGAGATGTCGATGGACACAACAGACGCCAAACCTGACCGCAAGGGAAGGTTTTTACTCTTTGGGTAAGTGCACATGAAAACGTTTTTTTTTTTTCACTGCCCTCGTGTGACTCCGCAGCTCCAGACAACAGTGCAGTGGGTGGGGCCACCAAGTTGGCAATTCAAATTGTGCAGGTGATGAGAAAACCTGGTGAGGTTTATAAAATCCATCTCACCTCATGATACATTCAAAGACACTTCCAGTATAATTAGACTGGACATACAAATACAAAATAAACAGTGGCAGTGTCATGAAAGTGAATGACTTCAGAAAAAGGCACAACAATCTATATTTTATCCATTCGGATGTATTTATTGATTCCCGGCAGTTGAATCTCTTCCTTCCACTGCCTTCAGTGCATGTATGTGGACGCTACTTTTCTTTTTTTGTCGAATTGTGTTCAAATCGCTACATGTTGCCAGGACACCTTTGATCAAATTATTGGGTATCCGCAAAATCTTAAAGAACAGGAATAAGTATTTGCATGCATTGAAAATTGTTCTGCCCTATCCCCGTTGACCCCACGTGTGGTCACGGCGGCGTGAGGTTCGGGGGGCCCTCGGGTTGAATAGGCTGTTAGAAAGCGCTGGTGCTGTGGTGAGGTTGCTGACTCAGGGAGGAGGAGGGGGGGGCTGACAACGCGCCCCCTCCCCATCCCCCCCGGCAGCATCTCCCCCCACCCCATCCCCCCCGCACACACACACACCTCTGCCCGTGGCCTGGCGGCGGCCCATTCAGGTTCTTCATCCAGCACAGAGAGCATGTCAGTATCCTAGCACTCAGCCCCCCCCCCAAAAATCAGCTGGAGAAACAAACTCTTTTGCAGATGCAGAGTGGCGTAGCGCTCAATGACGAACCCAGGTAAGTCGATGCCACGTGATTCTCGGCGCCCTCCTCTTCACCGCCGCTCCCTGCCCACCGCCGCTCTTTGCGGCCCACCCTCAATTGTTTGGTACGGCACGTTGGTGCAATTTAGAGGTGGGAGGGGGCGTAAGGCCGTCAAATCACAAGTTTAATAGAATATGAGCACGCTATGCCGCGAGGTCTTTGTTGACATCGTGGCCGGGCCCTTCTGGAACGTGCCGCCCATCTGGATGGATCGGCCAAAGAATGCTAACATGGCAGCTGCGTCAGAATAGCCACGGGGACGTTTGCTCTCACTCGATCTGCTGTGCGAATCTTTCCATCCCGAAACCGCGGACTTCGACCACCATTTTGCACGTTGAAATGTGTGACTCTTGGATTCAGGTTTAGGCTGCATTACGGCGACCAAATTTGGCCATCGGGTTAATGCCTTATTGCAAAGCATATGTACTTTTTGGTCTCTGAGTAAGTACTTTGCCCGCTTTGTTTTTAGAATTATTATAATAATTCCTGTGTTGAAATACAAAACAATATATGCTGATTTATATAGTGATCATTTGACTCGAGTTTAAGAAGGATATCATCCGGTTGCTTCCATTTGAATGACTTTATCTGAGACCCGCAGGGGGGAGCGTGAATAGTTTTTGTTTGTTGGATTTATTTGAAACCAAATAAGTCGGATCACCGAAACGTCTGCCGCCGTGTCTGTTTCCAGCAAAAAGAATAAGGATGGCCAGACGCGGGAGCAGGAGCACTCTTCGGAAAGCCATTACAGAATTGTCTCACCAACATTCCAGTATAAGATGAGCCACGGGCGAGTGGGCAAGTGCATCATCATCAACAACAAAAACTTTGATGAAAAGACAGGTACGAGAGCCAAAGAAGCACACGTTTGATCTCCCCAAAAAAAAAGCCAGGCTTCCCATCACCACCCGCGTGTCTCCCCTCCCGCCGGCAGGAATGAATGTACGCAACGGGACGGACCGCGACGCCGGCGAGCTGTTCAAGTGCTTCAAGAGTCTGGGCTTCAACGTCTTCATCTACAATGATCAGACCTGCGAGAAGATGGAGCGTCTCCTCAGAGAAGGTGAGCGCGGCGCTCCTCGGCGACTCGCGCAAACTTTGGGCCATTGATTGAACTTGAAATGCACGCTCGACATTCTGCTCGATTTGAAAGGTGCATTGCTGCAGTACCAGTATTCATGCTGCCATTCAAAAATCCAATGGCCTTATGAATGCCGTCGCAACTCTGCACATGCGCAGCGGAGTACCAACAGTAGGGGGGGGGCGGGGGGGTTTTCCATCGCGCTGACGCAATCGCAGGCTCCATCCCAAACGGATCCGAGTGAAGTGCTTCTGTGTGCGTTAGCTTCAGAGGAAGACCACAGCGACAGCTCGTGTTTCGCCTGCATCCTGCTGAGTCACGGCGAAGAGGGCATGATCTACGGCACGGACGGCGCCATGCCCATCAAGACCGTGACCTCGCTCTTCAGGGGGGACATGTGCAAAAGCCTGGTGGGGAAGCCCAAGCTCTTCTTCATCCAGGTAGGACCCGAGGCAAGATCGGCCGTACGGAGCACTTCCCCGGTTGGCCCTAAGTTCTGCTTGATGGCTTGATGGCACCAGGCCTGCCGGGGTTCCGAATTCGATGACGGCATCCAGACGGATTCGGGTCCGCCCAACGACACCATGGAGACGGACGCCAATCCCAGACATAAGATCCCCGTCGAGGCCGATTTCCTCTTTGCCTACTCCACCGTGCCAGGTGAGCCCCGTCATTCCGTCCACCCGCCGACGTCCCGACACGAGAGCCGCACCCGCAATTCTCAGAGTCGACCCCCCCGGGCAGGCTACTACTCGTGGAGGAACCCCGGGCGCGGCTCCTGGTTCGTGCAGGCGCTGTGCAACGTCCTCAACGAGTTCGGCAAGCAGCTGGAGATCATGCAGATCCTGACGCGCGTCAACTACATGGTGGCCACCAGCTTCGAGTCCTGGTCTGAGGACCCGCGCTTCAGCGAGAAGAAGCAAATCCCCTGCGTGGTCTCCATGCTGACCAAGGAGCTCTATTTCAACTGAGCGCCGCCTCTTCAGGGCCGTCCACGCGGCAGTCCGAGAACCATTCAGGGATCATTCCGGCTCGGCGGGAACAAGCGCTGCACTTTTCACAGCGCCTGTCCAGTGGGCCTGAAACGGAATCTTTTTACACTGGCACTCCACTTTCACGTGTTGATAGTGAAACCTCTTCTTTTTTTTCCCCTCCCCCCCCCCCCCCCCCCCCCCCCCCC